>CAJHQQ010005754.1:0-14386 GCA_905132885.1 Moricandia moricandioides | reverse complement strand
TGTGTACTGTATGGATTTTTTTTAGACTTTTCCTCATGACTTTCATCATTATACAACATGTATAATTTGTTTTGAAAATTAATTTGTTTGGACTTTGCCAACGGATTCGACCGTTGGAAGTTTCTCATTTTCTTGTAGTGGAAAATACTTGTAGAGAAGGTCACTTAAAATCCTTAAGCCAATGCTCGGAACAACACATCGGATTTGATACCAACGGTGAAATATCCAACCGATGAGGTTTGAGAGTGTTAATGACTGGCTATGACGATACTCGATTGTTGGCTGTTGAAATGAGAACACCAAGAAGACCTGAACCGAGTGGCAGGAGAAGAAGTTCTTCATGTGGTGTAATGTAGGAGCTTGAGTGAGACAAGCCACTATCTACACTCCAAATATAACAAGGAAGAGCACATAAGTGAAGGTGTCGAATAGAATGCGAATAGTATGAATGTGAAGGAGAGCTTTGGGGAAGCAAAGCTATCATCATCTATGGAGCAGAGTGAGGACGAAATTGGAGACTTTTAGGGATCCATTTGAGTGTGGCAATCACTCTTGCTCCAGAGAAGAAAAATAAGAAGACACCAAGCATTTGAGAAGAGAACACACACATCACTTAAGTGCATATTGGTGTGAGGAATATTTCAGTTTAGTATCAGTTTGTCTACACAAGGAACTCAAGAAGAAAAGTCAATAGCATAAGGAGAAACAATAAAGAAGACAAGCACAATAAAGATCCAGCAAGGAAAAGCACGCTGGGGAAAGAAGAAGCAAGTAGTTGTAGAAAAGTCAACTAGCTACTCGCTCATTATAAAGCAGAAAAGAAGCCAAAATTTTATGCTAGATATTTCTGATGAAACAAGAGGTGGCCTTGATTTCTTCAGCTGGTTTTAGCTCATGTGTTTAGTGTCTTGATGTAATAACTGATGTGCATTAGCTTTAGGGTGATGCTTGTACTTTATATAAATATGTATGTGTTGTAATTAATGAAAACTAAGAAATCCATTGAGCTTCTTCCTCCATATGATCAGAGCTTCACCAGAATTTTTTGGATTTATTTCTGGATTTCATCATTGGTTGGCAAGTGTTAGGAGACTCTAGAATCGTAGCAAAAAAGCCTTAACTGCCTAGGTTAAGAGATAACATTCCAATAGAAACTAGTTGATGATGCAAAAGGTAAGAGATCCTAAACCATGGATTTAAACTAAAAATACGCCATTTCTTAAAATCTCCAATGATATAACTTGGTTCGAGAGAGTTGAACCATGAACTCCGGTTCTAAAGTGCTCGACAGAAAGCGAAAAAGATTTTGCAATAAGGAGATTCATCGTGTTCTAGGTTAAGTGATGTGCGGCGGATCCAGCTTCACAAATACACTGAGTAAGATGAAGTTTGATGATGAAGTGGAACTTGTAATCAAGCTAAACCTTTGGACCTCGAGCAACATGTTATCGAACTTATTCAAAATAGGAATGCATGAGCGGGTGTCATAATTTGTTGATGTGAAAGGTGGTTGTAGTGGCTGAAGAGCATGGATAAGGGGCATGATAAAGGGCTCTCATTATTCAAATTATGGGCCAGGCCCATCCAACTCAAATCAGAGAGGTTTCTGATTAAGGCAACACCAGATGTAGTAGCACGTCAGTTGGATGCAATGAAGGTATACAAAGGAAGGCAGCAAGGGAAATGTCATGGGAGATGAAGCAAAAAAAAAACGCAAGGGCCCACGAGATGAACCCTAATTGGGCACAACGGAGCAGCAGTAGCGGACCTTGACAATGATGTAGGTCTCTAAAACACCAATGGTATAGAGAGTACAAGTCGGTTGCAACGGGAGAGGAAAAAAATTCTTGTGAAGATCTTCAACCATAGAATCATGACTCGCATGTCTAGAGAGTAGAGAAGGCGAGCCACGGCGGTAGCAGATATGGTGAGCTAAGTGAAAGGCATAACAGATAGTGAGCATCATGCATGCACTTGATATCCAAAGAGATGCCTCCATCTGAGAATACAATGGGTCTGAATCAGATTTGTGACAACAAACCAGAGGAGATAGACAAATAGAAGCAGAAGCTGAAGCGAGCTGAGAGAAAATATGAATAGCCATGATGCTGGTGAGCTTTACCACCACTGGTGTCAAGGGGTCTGAACATTTTGTGGCGCCTTGATGCTCGGGCAAGAGAGAAACATGTGGGATGTGACCTTGATATATGAAACTGAGTTTTTAAATTGCTTTTTATATCAAGATGATAAGTTTGATTTGGGGTTAATTACTATCTTTTGGATCAGGTATACTTCAGAACACATTAGATTTTGTTCAACTTTAATAATCTATTTAGATATAATATTTATATGAATAGCCTTTGGATCTGGTTTGGATCCGAAATATTCGTCCATGAACGTTGAATAATGTAAAACACTAAACTAGAATTTGATCCACGCGTCACGTGAGTGTTTGTTTTTGTTTTTTAATTGAATATTTGTTTTTCATTGTTAATGGTATATCTTTTAAAATTTATCATATGACTAATTGTCAACCTGACTGGTTAGACCGTGATTTGCTCTTCTAACCAGTTTTGAATCTTGTCAATTCACCAGATTTGACAGGTAAAACTAATAAGAATTGGTCAAACTCGCTAAAACTGGTGATTCAATTCAATATCAAAATTCAGTTTTCTCAAATTTAAGTTAAAAATTCAAAATTACAAATTTGAAATGATTTTGTAAAAAAAATTACATAATTTTAATATTTGTTTAAAAGGTAGCTCTTATTATTTTAAAATTCTTACAATGACGTAAATTAGGAATGCTTGTGTGACAGCCCTCCTCGTGGGACCCACCTGGCGCTGCAGCGCATCGACCCTAACCCTTCCCTTGTGATACAACCTGCCCGAATTCACCCATAGGTCTCGGTTCACAAATAGGTTATTGGTGAGGTTTGAACCCAGGACCTTACCCTTTACTCTAGCTGGGTCCCACGGGGAGGGCTGTCACATAAAAGTTGACTTTTATATAACGGCCTACCCCACAACTGGGCAGATCATCCGGCCTTGCAGTGCACCGACTCTAACCCCCCCCCCCTGTGATACAACCTGCCCGAATTCACCCTAGGCCTCGGTTCACAGGTGGGTTATTGGTGCGCTTGGCGTTATTCGAACCCAAAACCTCACCCTTTAACAGCACTCCTACAGAGAAGTTGTCACCAATTGAGCTGCTCTGATACCAAATTGTAACACCCGTCTCCTCTTCTCTTGAGAACGGCGTGTTACTACCGATAAAATATCGAATTGAACCAATTTATAAAAATATCAAATATCATATATTAAAACATTTAATAAAATAAACGTAGGATAAATCTTTTTTAAATTTAGAAACATAAATAAAATATACAAAAGATAAATCATTTTTTACATTTAATAACCAGAATAATTTATATCGAAAATTCGTATAAAACCGAATGAAAACCAAAATAAAATAATACGACGATCCCCAAG
Source organism: Moricandia moricandioides (assembly GCA_905132885.1). NCBI lineage: Eukaryota > Viridiplantae > Streptophyta > Magnoliopsida > Brassicales > Brassicaceae > Moricandia > Moricandia moricandioides. Next base: position 10,895 of record CAJHQQ010005754.1, on the reverse strand, counting down.
ACACCAAACCGTCCAGATATCCGACTACTCGTCATTCTCACCTAAAAGGGGAGGAAAGAGGGGATGAGTAACAGGGGAGTCACTCAGTGAGGTATTGGATGCTAGACACGCAAACCACTGACATGAGTAATAGAACTTCCACTCTGGAAGTTTAGGTCTAACATGAACAAACACAATGCCTAGAGCATCACAGAAAACAATCAATGCGATGATAGCGTATAGCTAGTCCATACACCCCGCATTTCCTTAGAAGGATATACATACTCTGCGTCGCTAGTATAGTCTATCTATGTACCCCCGCCCATAACCAATCTGCGTCAGATGCAAACGTCTCCGCACCATGCCCCACACAACAATCTGCGTCAATAGTCCGAACGTCTCCAAACCCCCGCCCACCACATCTGCATCGATAGCCCAGGCATCCCTGAACCCCCGCCCACCACACATAGTCCCTACTGAATATCTATATATATATATATATATATATATATATTTATATATCATCAATTAACATCACACAATCCAATCACAGTTGAATCCTCTAGACCCCGTAATTCCGGTTTACAATGAATTAACTAACTACCAATCATGACTCAAACAGACTTAATTCAAACAGACGGATCATGCTTTGAAATCTAAACTACAATAGGAAAAATTCTACACCAGTACAGGATTTACGGAACAGACCCTCACCTTAGCCATAACTGGTATTAGATAAACCGAAGACCCCATGATCGCAAGTACAAGGAATGTGGTCACATGACCAAAATGTGAACCAAGGCGAGTGACCATGGTGGTTCCTTTAATGATGCCACATAGACCAACACACGTTCAACATGGAAACATCATTACAAAAATGAATAAACGGATTATCTCATAGATCATTAGTAATGGAGATTGCTTGTGGCATAAGAAACAACAAATGATCTACATAACCTTCTCGGGAAAGTTTTGGCTCGCCGGATCCACAGCTCCGGGGACATGACTGGCTAGACAGCGGCTGATGGTTGTGTGGATCGGCGCTGGTGATTCTAAGACGTGGCGGCTCCGACTTCACCTCTTCTCCTTGTCTCGGTCACGTTCTCCGTCTTCACGGATCTGCTACATGCGCCACCATGACGGTATAGGACGAGGTATGAATACAAGGTTACTACTCCGGTGGTGATGACTCGCCGTGGTGATGGACGGAACGACAAAGAGAACACCTCTTCTTTTAACACACGATCATAGAAGGTATGAAGTGGTGAAGCTATGGAAAAGAAAAGAAGCCACTACAAAGAGAACAATGGTGGCTGCTATATATTTTGTTTTTCAACGAAATATATATATATATATATATATATATAACTAGGTATAGAACACTTCACGTACAACCAAAATTAATGAAAATTAACCGGTTAATAATAAATAATTTTGGTTCAAGAATTAATTAAAAAAAATGAAAACATGTTTAGAAAATCGGGTCGATACAATTATTCCCCACTTAACCGGAATTCGTCCCGAATTCCAAGAAGAACCAAGAAAGAACTTCAACGGCTACGGAGAGAGAATAACACGAGGTAAGAGGCAATGGAAACAAATGAAACCATTATATTCTCTTGTAAGAAAAAAAATTTAGAAATGCTAACAGCTACCAAGTGATACTGGAAAAATGGGTTTTATTTTGTTTTCAAAAACTCCCAATCCCAAAAAAAATTGAAAGTCACTGAAATCTGTGTCCCATAAATCGCCATCCCGGATCGGAGCCGGGACGGAACTTGCTCTGATACCACTTATAACGCCCCGACCGCCCACGGCTAATAGGCCACCCACGCCCGCCCTCTCGGCCCGTGGGCCCCATCTCGTTCCAACGGTCGATGCATTATTTTTTCCGAGGCTCGAAATCATTGTTTACTGTCCCTACAATCACCACCCGACCTTTCCCCATGTTTTGGCCTCACTCGCACGGTATGGCGAATCACTTTCCGATAGGTCACTCATCATTTCACTACTCCAGCAGAAGCATGCTTAACCCTGGAGTTCTAAACGGATGTGTGACGGAAAAGGTAAATCAACTTTACTGACATAGGTAGCCAAATCAATTCTCTTAAGTCTTTCCACATATCACAACTCGGGATGTTACAGCTTGTAACGCCACCGTCTCATTGCCATGAAAGTTTCACCCGAGAGGAGTGACGAACTGAAATAGGATCCAACGCTTTTGTCATCAACGACCACTGATCTACACCAACACCACCAGCATCGATCTACACCGCTATTAGCGGGGAGCCATTTGAGAAGCATGACATGTCACCAGAGAGCCGTGATGTGATCACCCAAGATCATACCTTCCACCTTCTCCATCACATGTTAGTTAAGTTTCACAACCTTTATCATCACGTGTTCGGTAAATGAAGTGCTATCTTATTTGTTAGTTGAGGTGCAATTTAACCAAAGTATCATAAACCTTAATTGTGTAATGATTTGGAAACAACCATGGATTTTAGGTGTGACTTGTGCGACAAGTAATTCCTTCTAAACCTAGCATTTACTCATCCACCTCTTATTTTTTATAAGTTGAGGATTATTCTCATAATTTCTCATACGCGGTTTAGAAATTTGAATAAACGTAGTTTAATTCTAATATTTCCAATATGCATATATTGAGTCAAATATATAGTCTATTGGAATTTGTTTATTTAGTTTTTAGATTCTTTGGTTAAACTGAAAATATGTCAAACAGGACGGGACCCTCACTTAATGACTTAAATAGACAGTTCTTTATGTCTGTGTCCATGAATTTCGGTTTTGGCACCTCATACTTTACTGAACGGCTATTATGTTGCTCACCTTTTTTCCATTTTAGGTAAAACAGGCGAATATATATATATATTTAGATAGATTTCTGCTAGTGAATATTTTTCATTCGAATTTTATTTGGACTTAAAGTGACTGTAGTCATATTTAGAAGATGTTGTTATAAAATGTTGTTGGTAGCATGTCGCTCTCTCGAGAAAAGAAACAGATGCTACATCTTTATTCACACTAAATATCTGAAAATGGTTTTAGTATTGGTGGTAAGAGACTCATATACGGAATGCGTAACTTACTATATGGTCAAGATGTTGATGTGTACAATTAGATATTGGCATCCACCATGAGAATACATTGGATTCTACTCCAATCATAAAGTTAGGATTTTCAACACTTTTCTTCACATATTTCCAATTCATCCTTTTTTTGTCTTTTAACTCATAACTCATTTATCATATACTTATACATTCGATCGATTTTCTTGAAACCCAAACAATTATCCACCAAATCTACTGTTTCCATTCATTTTTCTCAACTTTCCATTGCTTTTGCTTTTCTGGATGTGAAGAATGATCCACGACCATGTCTAGAATATAGACGACTGAAATATTTTCTTAATGATTAAAAAATATTTATTTTCCATTTTCCATTTTTTTCCTTTTTATGTTGTAGTGGGTCATCTGATATACAATGTTCAATATTAAAACGTTTTTGACAAGGATTTAAATTTTCATAATAAACATGATGATGTGTCACTCTTAAATTTTTGGTTGATGAGGTGAAAAGAGTGTTATTTAAATTTACATCATAAGCTTTGTGAATTTACGAGATGGATGGTTTCTTGTCATCTCCACTTTTCGCGCCTCTTTGTTAACAAATCACGTGACCCTCACGTGGAGAAACCTATCAAATCCTTGCCTTTCGTCGTCTTCTCTTCAAACTTAAAAGCTTCCCCATTTTCTCTGTTTCCCCAAAAAATCCAGAGAGAAAGAAAAGACTCCGTTGTTGATTTTCTCCAAGATTCAGCAGTATACTTCGCCGTGGAGATGGAGCCATCAAAGGTTCAAGAAGCGGGAAAAGTCGAAGAAACATACCAGAAAGTTGATCCGTGAGTAGTAAAATTAAGCTCCTCCGATTACATTTACGCTTTCTCCATATAATCTCTCCGAAAATCATCTTAACTATTTGTTCAGAGAATCAGAGGGATTGTTCGAGGAACCGAACGCCACTCGTGTTGTAGCTCTTGATATGATACTCAAGGTGGTTTTATTTTTCAACTGTAAACAAAGCAGCTTAATCTTCTTTCCTCGATATGATCAAAGTTCTCAAGAATGTGATTGTTGCAGTCTCTGTTGAAAATAAGTGTCTTCTTAAGCGATTTTCTGGTGGAGTTTTGTCAAGAAACACATCACAGTTTCACAGAAGATGTCGAATATGTTCCTCCTACGACCCAACTTCGTGATTTTCTTCTCAGCTGTCTAAATGTCACTCATCCTCTGGTCTATCACTATGCTCTGACCTCTAAACACTTTGGTTTATGGTTAGTTACTCTTTCTTTAAGCTCTATAACTATCTTGGTTTTTTTTTACCCTTCAGGAAGCAAACGGTGTATTCGATTTCCTGGTAACCATCTTGGAGCTTTTACCTCTCTGGAGAAGTGTAAATGGCGAAGAAGAACCTCTGAGTTCCAAGTTTGAAGTATACCAAGTGGCGAAAAAGATTTGTAACAGTTGCAAATTGGTTACGGAATATCCGGTTGAACGTTCTTACGGTCTAATCGTTGTTGCTTCTTCACTCAGGGAAATCAAGGCAAGTGAACTTTTCATTATATATCTTTTTCTTTAAAATGATGCTAGAAATGTTTTTGGTTATCACAGTCTGCATTCAAGGATTTCACATTTGAGAACATCCTTAAGGTTATCCGAATCACCTTGATGATGCCTTGTGACAAGGAAGGATGTGGGAAACAAAACTATGTTGAGCCTGTGATCAATAAACTTCCATCTGTTTTCACAATTGGTAAGAGCTATCAAGTCTATTTGGTTATCATGTAGACATCAACAACATAATGCACTTTTTTTTGTTTATGGAATTGTTTAGCTCTAGAATGGGAGAACAATGATACCGAAGAAGATATATTTGGTACCACTTCTGTTCTGGCTACTGAAATTGATATTAGTGAGATATACAAATACGAAGGTGACAGTTTATTCACTAAATACCGTCTTGTGTCCATGGTAAGTATCTAATTCCTTAAGTTCCATTTAGGTTTCGTATTGAAGATTATGTTACCAAAAACAACTCCATATGTTGTAATAATCAGGTTTGCTGGCATGGAAATCAATACAGTTGCATAGCTTATGAAAACAGAAGCTGGGTCATACATTTTGGTAATCTGAATGAGGTCAAGCAGCAAGTTTCTTGATATGTGACTTGTTTTATCTTTGATTTTGTAAGTTGAACTCAGTGAGGTGTGTTGCTTATACAGGTTATTGGAGACTGGAATAGTGTTCTAAGCTGTTTTGCTAAACTGAAGATTCGACCAGAGATTCTGTTTTTCGAAAACGTAAGCCTCCTAGAACTGCATACTTGCTTATGTTTTTGTGGGTGTTTTTAGTTCCATCAACTTGAATGGCAGGTGATGGGGAGAGACCAGATTGTGTCCGGGAACTTGGAATCAATTTCTGAAGACAAATAAAAGCTCTTTTGTATGGTGTAGAGAAGAGATTTGATGCATATGAAATGCTTTGGAGTCGATGCTTTGGAGGTTAAAACATTGTGGCCCGACTTGTCTTTTCTGTTTAGCTCACAAACTCAACATCTTGATTGATATGATCACTGAATAAAGTACCAATATTCAAAGCACTTGATTGATTCAAACTCTAACATCTTGATTGATTGAAATGCATAAAGTTTGCTTTGGTATTATGCATTTCGGTAATGCTTGTGAATATGATCGTAGAGAGATACAGCTCGCAGATTTAGTTAGTTTGGTTTAGCTTCGTTTATCAGTTGTTGGGTTTAATCATAAACAAGTTGATATGGCTACTTTTTTGTCATAAAATGAACGCTTTATGGAACCGAATGAAAATCATAAACTTCGGCTTAATTCGGCCAAATTTCTGTAAACCAGACTAACCAAAAATCAAACCGAACAACAAGCTGTGATGCATATCAGTAGTTTCACAACTAAACTTCATAACAGAGAAAAGGCAATTGTTTCGTCTTTCACCTCTTTTGCAGTTTGCTAAAGCCTCATGTCTGTAACAGAGCCACATCTTCATCTTCTTCTTCTTCTTCTTCACCCATCCAACCTGTATACATTTCCAGATTCTGAAACTGCATCTGAGATTTACAGAAGAACAATAGTAGAAACAGATGTGACTCTGTTTCAGTCTTTCAGAGTATACAGGGGACACAAGCCGGTACTTAGTTTATACTTCTAAGCCTTCGTATAGCCTGCTGATGTCTATCTCCCACTCCAAGGCCTCTGTTGTTTCAGATATCTCCTCTTCAATTTCATCTTTCTACCTTTCCAGCAATAATGTTGCAAACCCAAAAACCCCAACACGTTAATAAAATTTAAGATAAACCATAAAAAATAGCAAAGAAGATAAATTAAGAGATAAAAGAATAAACAAACATCTCTTGTTCAATTAGAAATCACTTTAGTGTATCTTAAAACAGAATTACAAAAAATGAATATATATTCTTTTAAAACCGAAATACAAAAAAAACAATTACCAATTTTTTTTTAAGTAGTTTCTCACAATTTTTTTTTTAAAAATAATTCCAAAAAATTCATTAAAAAAAATTGACAACCTTTATTACAGAAATATAAAACAAAACTTACCTATTAAGTGTTTTATTACATCTTTTACATTCTTTTTTCACGCTTCTTAACTACTTTAATTTTTAACATAATAAAGCAACAAAATTTGTTATATATTAACTACAATTTGATATGTCTGAATTTAATAATCTATTTGTGATAAGAATTGGTTAACAAAATTTTATTTGTTTACGAGTTCATTAAGCATGAAATTTGGGTATACATTCTAGTACGGATCGTTCCATTCTGATATCAGATTTTTTTTTGGTTTTAAGGGTATATAAATGTTCGGATGAGTTTCGAGTGGGGTCCTCCTAGGTCCGATGGGATCAGTTCATATGTATAGAAACATAAACATATCTAAACAACCAATGTATTTGAAAGACATTCGAATATTTGTATCAAAATTAAACATATTATCCGATTCGGTTTGAATATTATGTATCCAAACTAAAAAAAATAACCTAAACATAACCAAATAACCAAAAGTAATCATATTATCTGATTCGGTTCGGGTTCGTTATGATGTAGAAGAACCTAAAAATAATCAAATTACCAATATACAATTAATTAAATGGTGACACATGCAAATATATAACACTAATTATGAAAAATAAATATCAATTTATAAAAAGGTAAAATCCAACACACGCGCAGATGCGCAAATCAAAGTCTAGTTATCTTTACACAACTTGTTATTTCTCTAACAATGTGATATTTGACATTTTTATGTTCTAATAGGGTATAAATATCCTTAACAAATAACTATCAAATTAAACTTAAATCCTAACACACAAAATAATACTCTTGCCAAGAGAGATCATGTGTAATACTTAGGGATCGAATCCACAGAGAACAATGACACACAATAGATTTTTTATTTCTAAAGACTAAGCTAGGTAATTATATATATTGGTAACAAGTAATCAGGTCAAGGAAATATTCCTTATTAGAAGGTATATATGCAATATGGAAATATGCTAATAATGTAAATATGGAAATATGATGATAGATTAACTAGATGTAAATGTAAATATGCTATATCTAGAGTTTCAAGCTTAATGAATTATAGAGAATAGGATGCACGAATATATAAATATTCTTGAACTCAAATATTAACTATTCAGACACTTTTAACTCCAACTCTCGTATGCGAGCAAAAGAAAAGATCATCGATCGACGGCTAAGGCCTGGTGTCGATCAACGGTGAAATCAGAAGGAAGTCTGAATGAAATTTGATATGTTCACCAAGCAAATTAGACCAGCTCTCACATGCGCCTAACAACCTAGTTTAATGGAGTCTATTCTGGCACAAAACCTACTCTCGTAGTCGTCCATGTCCTACTTTCGAGATCCTAGTTAGCTACTCTAGAATGCAAGCATTAAGAACAACTCAATTGATGGATATTAATTTAACCTAGCAATCCTACTTTTGAGGTAATCCATGATTGATATCATTTAACCCTCAATCTAGTTGATAACTACTCATACATAATAAAGTAAAATAATAATCTGAATATAATGCATAGATAAAATATTGGGGTTTCAATGCAAATTTCCCTAAGGAGTTATGAATCTTCTCCCAAAATAAATCCTAAAACTATGATGGGGTGGTGCACACACACACTTTGCCACAAACCTAGGCATCCAACACTCCCTCCTTTGTTTTTGGTGCAATACATAAAGTATAAATATATAACCCTAAAGTCTAGGTCAAAACTCGTCCAGGGGTAATCTTGTAATCTTATATCTTGTCTCTAACTTGGGCTTGAAAATCGGCTGTATGCGAATTGAATATCGATCGATGGCAAATGTGCAACAACGATCGATCTTGGTCATGTAGCATCGGTCGACGCCAACATTGTTTCGTTGATCGATGGAAGTCTTGTACTTTGACTCTCACAACGATAAGCTACGGATTATTCTCCTCTAAATTCTCCAAAAGCTCTAGTATCTCCATATATCTCCAAAACGTACTTGGACCTGTAAAGACCTTAAAACATAGCCTAGACACATATAACAGACCTTAAATAGATCCATAACATGGTCTAAAATTGGTAATAAATAGGTATATAAACTCCCCCAAACTTAACCTTTTGCTTGTCCTCAAGCAAACAAGCTTGTGAAAGAGGTTTTGAAAAGCGAAGACTCACATAATGTCTAAGTATAACTGTCACCTTACTTTATTGCAACCACATCCTATCAAGTTAATCACAGAGAAATTTTATATACCCTATCCAAGTATAGCAACCAAATCCATTCTATCAACAACTTAGCAAATACTAGTCTGACTCTCCCCTCTACTGATTTCATTTCTTTGCATAAAATAAAAGTGCAGGCTTTACCTTGGGAGTATCGATCAAAGGATATATAGACTCTTAACTCTGCAAGTACATGAACACACATGTAGCCTTCTCTGATTCCTTTCCTCTTTCCTCTTTCTCTCTCACTTCTTCTCAGTCAATGTCTCCCTTGTTTTGACGGTATCATTTTATTTTTTTAATTGACTGAGATATTTGGATAGGTTTCCATGAATCAAGCCGTAATGGTTTTTGCCACCAGACCCTGTTCACTTCTTTTTGACCGTTATCTCTTTCTAGGATCATATGAATCAAGCTTTAATGGTTGTAGCCACCAAATCATGTTCGACTCCCTTTTTAATCTGAAGGGGATAGAGAGGGGAATCAGAAGCACCCAAACTTTTACCTTCCAGACTTGCAGAAGGAATCCGATCCAATGTATACCAAATACCAAAGCAAGCAAATAATGTCAGGATTAGTGTTGGAAGTCAGCTTCGGTTCCTTCGAACTTTCTAAGCAAGTGTGATATAGTGGCAGGATGATCCACTTTAGTATCTCTAGTAATCTCTGTAAACAATCTTCTAAGAATGGTCCTTATAGCATGGTTAGTCAATAATATATCTTGATCATAGTCCTCTTCAAGACTCAATAATTTTTTTGAAAAACTTATATATATATATATATATATATATATGTATAACTCAAAAACAATTAAATAGCATTAGCAAACCTCCCTCAGACTTAAATTACACTGTCCCCAGTGTAATCCACCCGGTTTGGTTAGAAAAATTAAATTATAAGTAAATAGCTTAAGTATAAAACTTGATACCTCTCTCTGTAAGAGAGCGTTGATCAATGGTCGGTTAATGGTGGCGATCGATGTTGAACCTGTAAGTTTTTACTTCTTATAAAACTCAAAATAAAACACAATATCAGTAATACTTCCCCCAGACTTAAACAACACTATCACTAGTGTTATACAATCTGAGATTGGAGAAGAAATAAATCATAAGGACCAGATTTAACAAGGAAAAATGATATACCTGCTTGCTGATGGTGATCGTCGATCGACACAGTTAAGAGTGGCTATAGATCGATGCAATGGTTACTCCGTCGATCGACAGTGATCAAGTGTCGGTCGATGCTCTATGCAGACTATCTTCCTCATTTTTTAATCTGAAAACCTTCAAGAATAAAACAAAATTCGAAATTAGACTAATGTAATCAAAAACTAATTAAAACTTACTAAACAGTGGGTTGCCTCCCACTCAACGCTTGATTATAATCTTAAGCTCGACGTTGTGAACGTTCTAACTGGAGAGGAGGTTGATCAACACTTGGAAAACAAGTGTCTACATCTTCCTTGCTTTTCTGAAACCATGTACCAGTGAAGTTTCTGACTGCCTCATCTCCTCTGGTTTTCTCATTCTTTATGATCTCCTTGGTAACCTCCCATGAATGCATTCTTCTTTGTAGATTCTCAATACTGCGCTGGAGCATTTTAAGTCTAACAGTTGTAGTGTCTGATATCTCCTCCGATTTCTGAGAAATATCTTCCTTCATCAGGCTCTGAGAAAAAACAATTTCATCGAACCTATCTTCTAAGTGGTGTTCTGCTGCGGACTTCTGTCTGTCGAACTCAGTATCGATCGATGGTAATGTTTTGTTGTCGATCGATGTCACTCTATCCGGTCAACTCGCATGCTTTCTCTGAACAATACCCATCTCTTGTTTCATCTCATCCATGCGTGTAGTCAAATTGGTGAGACATTTATCTATAGGATAGTTGATATAATATGGATTTTGCCTATTTCACCTATGATATATATATAATATATTTAGAGTCTTTTGTATGCATTTGGTATTTTTAGAGCATTTACAAGTCTAAGTACTTATTGGAAGCAACTGGAGCCTTTGGACTATTTTGTAGCAAATAGAAGTCGGATCCAGATTTATGAATGAATAATCGA
>CAJHQQ010005753.1:0-14389 GCA_905132885.1 Moricandia moricandioides | reverse complement strand
AATCTCCAAACAGGGTAAACTGGAATCACTTCGGTTAAAAGTTGGATAACTTCTTCATCATAAGTCCAATGATATTGATTCAACTTCAGGATGATTCTACACTGATTTATGAGTCCAAATCAAGCTTCTTACATCGTGATTCATTCTGGTTTAATTAGAATCAAGAAGAAATTTGCCAAATCTCCAAACAAGGTTAAAATTGGAGTCACTTCGGTTAAAAGTGGGATAACTTATTCATCATAACTCCTAATGATCTGATTCAACTTCAGGGTGATTCTAAATTTATTTATGAGTCCAAATCAAGCTTCTTACATTGTGATTCGTTCTGGTTTGATTAGAATCAAGAAGAAATTGCTAAATCTCCAAACAGGGTAAACTGGAATCACTTCGGTTAAAAGTGGAATAACTTCTTCATCATAAGTCCAATGATATTGATTCAACTTCAGGATGATTATGCTCTGATTTATGATTCCAAATCAAGATTCTTACATCTTGATTCAATGTGGTTTTGATTAGAACCAAGAAGAAATTACCAACTCTCCAAACAGGGTAAACTGGAATCACTTCGATTAAAAGTGGGATAACTTCTTCCATCATAACTCCTATGATCTTGATTCAACTTCAGGGTGATTCTAAACTTATTTATGAGTCCAAATAAAGCTTCTTACACCGTGATTCATTCTGGTTTTATTTGTATCAAGAAAAAATTGCCAAATCTCAAAACAGGGCAAACTCGGATCACTTCGGTTAAAAGTGGGATAATTTCTTCATCATAACTCAATGATATTGATTCAACTTCAGGATGATTCTACAACTGATTTATGAGTCCAAATCAAGCTTCTTACATATTTATTCATTATGGTTTAATTAGAATCAAGAAGAAATTTCCAAATCTCCAAACAAGATAAACTGGAGTCACTTCGGTTAAAAGTGGGATAACTTCTTCATCATAACGCCTATGATCTTGATTCAAATTCAGGGTGATTCTAAACTGATTTATGAGTCCAAATCAAGCTTCTTACATCGTGATTCATTCTGGTTTGATTTGAATCAAGAAGAAATTGCCAAATCTCCAAACAGGATAAACTGGAATCACTTCGGTTAAAAGTTGAATAACTTCTTCATATAAGTCCAATGATATTAATTTAACTTCAGGATGATTCTGCACTGATTTATGAGTCCAATTCAAGCTTCTTACATCGTGATTTATTCTGGTTTGATTAGAATAAAGAAGAAATTGCCAAATCTCCAAACAAGGTAAATTGGAGTCACTTCGGTTAAAAGTGGGATAACTTCTTCATCATAACTCCTATGATCTTGATTCAACTTCAGGGTGGTTCTATTCTTATTTATTAGTACAAATCAAGCTTCTTACATCGTGATTCGTTCTGGTTTGATTAGAATCAAGAAGAAATTGCCAAATCTCGAAACAGGGTAAACTGGAATCACTTCGGTTAAAAGTGGGATAACTTCTTCATCATAACTCCTATGATCTTGGTTCAGATTCAGGGTGATTCTACACTGATTTATTAGTCCAAATAAAGCTTCTTACATCGTGATTCATTCTGGTTTTATTAGTATCAAGAAGAAATTGACAAATCACCAAAGAGGGTAAAATGGAAATAACTTTGTTTAAAAGTGGAATAACTTCTTCATCATAAGTCCAATGATATTGATTCATCTTCAGGATGATTCTGCACTGATTTATGAGTCCAAATCAAGCTTCTTAAATCTTGATTCATTCTGGTTTAATTAGAATCAAGAAGAAATTGTCAAATCTCCAAACAAGGTAAACTGGAGTCACTTCGGTTAAAAGTGAGATAACTTCTTCATCATAACTCCTATGAACTTAATTCAAATTTAGGATGATTCTAAACTGATTTCTGATTCCAAATCAAGCTTCTTACATCGTGATTCATTCCGGTTTTATTAGTATCAAAAAGAAATAGCCAAATCTCCAAAACAGGGTAAACTGGATTCACTTCGGTTAAAAGTGGGATAACTTCTTCATCATAACTCCTATGATATTGATTCAACTTCAGGGTGATTATCCACTGATTTGTGAGTCCAAATGAAGGTTCTTACATCTTGATTCATTATGGTTTGATTAGAATCAAGAAGAAATTGTAAACTCTCCAAAAAAGGGCAAACTGGAATCACTTCGGTTAAAAGTGGGATAACTTCTTCATCATAACTTCTATGATCTTGATTCAACTTCAGGGTGATCCTACACTGATTTATGACTCCAAATCAAGCTTCTTACATCGTGATTCATTCTGGTTTTATTAGTATCAAGAAGAAATTGCCAAATCTCCAAACAGGACAAACTGGAGTCACTTCAGTTAAAAGTGGGACAACTTCTTCATCATAACTCCTATGATCTTGATTTAACTTCCGGGTGATTCTGCACTGATTTATGAGTACAAATCAAACTTCTTACATCTTGATTCATTCTGGTTTGATTAGAATCAAGAAGAAATTGCAAAATCTCCAAACATGGTAAACTGGATTCACTTCGATTAAAAGTGGGATAACTTCTTCATCATAACTCCTATGATCTTGATTCAACTTCAGGGTGATTCTAAACTTATTTATGAGTCCAAATCAAGCTTCTTACATCGTGATTCATTATGGTTTTATTAGTATCAAGAAGAAATTGCTAAATCTCAAAACAGGGCAAACTCGGATCACTTCGGTTAAAAGTGGGATAACTTCTTCATCATAACTCCAATGATATTGATTCAACTTCAGGATGATTCTACACTGATTTATGAGTCCAAATCAAGCTTCTTAAATCTTTATTCATTCTGGTTTAATTAGAATCAAGAAGAAATTGCCAAATCTCCAAACAGGATAAACTGGAGTCACTTCGGTTAAAAGTGGGATAACTTCTTCATCATAACGCCTATGATCTTGATTCAAATTCAGGGTGATTCTAAACTGATTTATGAGTCCAAATCAAGCTTCTTACATCGTGATTCATTCTGGTTTTATTTGTATCAAGAAGAAATTGCCAAATCTCCAAACATGTTAACTGGAATCACTTCTGTTAAAAGTGGGATAGCTTCTTCATCATATCTCCTATGATCTTGATTCAACTTCAGGGTGATTCTACACTGATTAATGAGTCCAAATCAAGCTTCTTACATCGTGATTCATTCTGGTTTTATTAGTATCAAGAAGAAATTGCCAAATCTCAAAACAGGGCAAACTGGGATCACTTCGGTTAAAAGTGGAATAACTTCTTCATCATAAGTCCAATGATATTGATTCAACTTCAGGATGATTCTGCACTTATTTATGATTCCAAATAAAGCTTCTTACATCTTGATTCGTTTTGGTTTGATTAGAATCAAGAAAAAATTACCAAATCTCCAAACAAGGTAAATTGGAGTTACTTCGGTTAAAAGTGGGATAACTTCTTCATCATAACTCCTATGATCTTGATTCAACTTCAGGGTGGTTCTATTCTTATTTATTAGTACAAATCAAGCTTCTTACATCGTGATTCGTTCTGGTTTGATTAGAATCAAGAAGAAATTGCCAAATCTCGAAACAGGGTAAACTGGAATCACTTCGGTTAAAAGTGGGATAACTTCTTCATCATAACTCCTATGATCTTGGTTCAGCTTCAGGGTGATTCTACCCTGATTTATTAGTCCAAATAAAGCTTCTTACATCGTGATTCATTCTGGTTTTATTAGTATCAAGAAGAAATTGACAAATCACCGAAGAGGGTAAAATGGAATAACTTTGTTTAAAAGTGGAATAACTTCTTCATCATCAGTTCAATGATATTGATTCATCTTCAGGATGATTCTGCACTGATTTATGAGTCCAAATCAAGCTTCTTACATCTTGATTCATTCTGGTTTAATTAGAATCAAGAAGAAATTGTCAAATCTCCAAACAAGGTAAACTAGAGTCACTTCGGTTAAAAGTGGGATAACTTCTTCATCATAACTCCTATGAACTTAATTCAAATTTAGGATGATTCTAAACTGATTTTCTGATTCCAAATCAAGCTTCTTACATCGTGATTCATTCCGGTTTTATTAGTATCAAAAAGAAATAGCCAAATCTCCAAACAGGGTAAACTGGATTCACTTCGGTTAAAAGTTGGATAACTTCTTCATCATAACTCCTATGATATTGATTCAACTTCAGGGTGATTATCCACTGATTTATGAGTCCAAATGAAGGTTCTTACATCTTGATTCATTATGGTTTGATTAGAATCAAGAAGAAATTGTAAACTCTCCAAAAAGGGCAAACTGGAATCACTTCGGTTAAAAGTGGGATAACTTCTTCATCATAACTTCTATGATCTTGATTCAACTTCAGGGTGATCCTACACTGATTTATGACTCCAAATCAAGCTTCTTACATCGTGATTCATTCTGGTTTTATTAGTATCAAGAAGAAATTGCCAAATCTCCAAACAGGACAAACTGGAGTCACTTCAGTTAAAAGTGGGACAACTTCTTCATCATAACTCCTATGATCTTGATTTAACTTCAGGGTGATTCTGCACTGATTTATGAGTCCAAATCAAACTTCTTACATCTTGATTCATTCTGGTTTGATTAGAATCAAGAAGAAATTGCAAAATCTCCAAACATGGTAAACTGGATTCACTTCGATTAAAAGTGGGATAACTTCTTCATCATAACTCCTATGATCTTGATTCAACTTCAGGGTGATTCTAAACTTATTTATGAGTCCAAATCAAGCTTCTTACACCGTGATTCATTCTGGTTTTATTAGTATCAAGAAGAAATTGCCAAATCTCAAAACAGGGCAAACTCGGATCACTTCGGTTAAAAGTGGGATAACTTCTTCATCATAACTCCAATGATATTGATTCAACTTCAGGATGATTCTACACTGATTTATGAGTCCAAATCAAGCTTCTTACATCTTTATTCATTCTGGTTTAATTAGAATCAAGAAGAAATTGCCAAATCTCCAAACAGGATAAACTGGAGTCACTTCGGTTAAAAGTGGGATAACTTCTTCATCATAACGCCTATGATCTTGATTCAAATTCAGGGTGATTCTAAACTGATTTATGAGTCCAAATCAAGCTTCTTACATCGTGATTCATTCTGGTTTTATTTGTATCAAGAAGAAATTGCCAAATCTCCAAACAGGTTAACTGGAATCACTTCTGTTAAAAGTGGGATAGCTTCTTCATCATAACTCCTATGATCTTGATTCAACTTCAGGGTGATTCTACACTGATTAATGAGTCCAAATCAAGCTTCTTACATCGTGATTCATTCTGGTTTTATTAGTATCAAGAAGAATTTGCCAAATCTCAAAACAGGACAAACTAGGATCACTTCGGTTAAAAGTGGAATAACTTCTTCATCATAAGTCCAATGATATTGATTCAACTTCAGGATGATTCTGCACTTATTTATGAGTCCAAATAAAGCTTCTTACATCTTGATTCGTTTTGGTTTGATTAGAATCAAGAAAAAATTACCAAATCTCCAAACAAGGTAAATTGGAGTCACTTCGGTTAAAAGTGGGATAACTTCTTCATCATAACTCCTATGATCTTGATTCAACTTCAGGGTGGTTCTATTCTTATTTATTAGTACAAATCAAGCTTCTTACATCGTGATTCGTTCTGGTTTGATTAGAATCAAGAAGAAATTGCCAAATCTCGAAACAGGGTAAACTGGAATCACTTCGGTTAAAAGTGGGATAACTTCTTCATCATAACTCCTATGATCTTGGGTTCAGATTCAGGGTGATTCTACACTGATTTATTAGTCCAAATAAAGCTTCTTACATCGTGATTCATTCTGGTTTTATTAGTATCAAGAAGAAATTGACAAATCACCAAAGAGGGTAAAATGGAATAACTTTGTTTAAAAGTGGAATAACTTCTTCATCATAAGTCCAATGATATTGATTCATCTTCAGGATGATTCTGCACTGATTTATGAGTCCAAATCAAGCTTCTTAAATCTTGATTCATTCTGGTTTAATTAGAATCAAGAAGAAATTGTCAAATCTCCAAACAGGGTAAACTGGAGTCACTTCGGTTAAAAGTGGGATAACTTCTTCATCATAACTCCTATGAACTTAATTCAAATTCAGGATTATTCTAAACTGATTTCTGATTCCAAATCAAACTTCTTACATCGTGATTCATTCTAGTTTTATTAGTATCAAAAATAAATAGCCAAATCTCCAAACAGGATAAACTGGATTCACTTCGGTTAAAATTGGGATAACTTCTTCATCATAACTCCTATGATATTGATTCAACTTCAGGGTGATTATCCACTGATTTATGAGTCCAAATGAAGGTTCTTACATCTTGATTCATTATGGTTTGATTAGAATCAAGAAGAAATTGCAAACTCTCCAAAAAGGGCAAACTGGAATCACTTCGGTTAAAAGTGGGATAACTTCTTCATCATAACTCCTATGATCTTGATTCAACTTCAGGGTGATCCTACACTAATTTATGAGTCCAAATCAAGCTTCTTACATCGTGATTCATTCTGGTTTTATTAGTATCAAGAAGAAATTGCCAAATCTCCAAACAGGACAAACTGGAGTCACTTCAGTTAAAAGTGGAATAACTTCTTCATCATAACTCCAATGATATTGATTCAACTTCAGGATGATTATACACTTATTTATGAGTCCAAATAAAGCTTCTTACATCTTGATTCATTCTGGTTTAATTAGAATCAAGAAGAAATTGCTAAATCTCCAAACAGGGTAAACTGGAGACACTTCAGTTAAAAGTGGGATAACTTTTTCATCATAACTCCTATGATCTGAGTCAAATTCAGGATGATTCTAAACTTATTTATGAGTCCAAATCAAGCTTCTTACATCTTGATTCATTCTGGTTTGATTAGAATCAAGAAGAAATTGCCAGATCTCCAAACAGGGTAAACTAGAATCACTTCGGTTAAAAGTAGAATAACTTCTTCATCATAAGTCCAATGATATTGATTCAACTTCAGGATTATTCTGCACTGATTTATGAGTCCAAATTAAGATTATTACATCTTGATTCATTCTGGTTTAGTTAGAATCAAGAAGAAATTGTCAAATCTCCAAACAGAGTAAACTAGAGTC
Source organism: Moricandia moricandioides (assembly GCA_905132885.1). Classification (NCBI taxonomy): domain Eukaryota; kingdom Viridiplantae; phylum Streptophyta; class Magnoliopsida; order Brassicales; family Brassicaceae; genus Moricandia; species Moricandia moricandioides. The sequence goes on along the minus strand of CAJHQQ010005753.1, from coordinate 7,276 downwards.
ACCTCGGTTAAAAGTGGGATAACTTCTTCATCATAACTCCTATGATCTTGATTCAAATTCAGGATGATTCTAAACTGATTTATGAGTCCAAATCAAAATTCTTACATCTTTATTCATTCTGGTTTGATTAGAATCAAGAAGAAATTGTCAAATCTCCAAACATGGTAGACTGGAATCACTTCGGTTAAAAGTGGGATAACTTCTTCATCATAACTCCTATGATCTTGGTTCAACGTCAGGGTGATTCTACACTGATTTATGAGTCCAAATAAAGCTTCTTACATCGTGATTCATTCTTGTTTTATTAGTATCAAGAAGAAATTGACAAATCTCCAAACAGGGTAAACTGGAATAACTTCATTTAAAAGTGGAATAACTTCTTCATCATAAGTCCAATGATATTGATTCATCTTCAGGATTATTCTGCACTGACTTATGAGTCCAAATGAAGCTTCTTACATCTTGATTCATTCTGGTTTAATTAGAATCAAGAAGAAATTGCCAAATCTCCAAACATGATAAACTGGAGTCATTTCGGTTAAAAGTGAGATAACTTCTTCATCATAAATCCTATGATCTTGATTCAAATTAAGGATGAATCTAAACTGATTTCTGATTCCAAATCAAGCTTCTTACATCGTGATTCATTCTGGTTTTATTAGTATCAAGAAGAAATTGTCAAATCTCCAAACAGGGTAAACTGGATTCACTTCGGTTAAAAGTGGGATAACTTCTTAATCATAACTCCTATGATCTTGATTCAACTTCAGGGTGATTCTAAACTTATTTATGAGTCCAAATCAAGCTTCTTACATCGTGATTCATTCTGGTTTTATTAGTATCAAGAAGAAATTGCCAAATCTCAAAACAGGGCAAACTCGATCACTTCGGTTAAAAGTGGGATAACTTCTTCATCATTACTCCAATGATATTGATTCAACTTCAAGATGATTCTATACTTATTTATGAGTCCAAATCAAGCTTCTTACATCTTTATTCATTCTGGTTTGATTAGAATCAAGAAGAAATTGCCAAATCTCCAAACAGGGTAAACTGGAGTCACTTCGGTTAAAAGTGGGATAACTTCTTCATCATAATTCCTATGATCTTGATTCAAATTCAGGGTGATTCTAAACTGATTTATGAGTCCAAATCAAGATTCTTACATCGTGATTCATTCCGGTTTTATTTGTATCAAGAAGAAATTGCCAAATCTCCAAACATGGTAAACTGGAATCACTTCTGTCAAAAGTGGGATAACTTCTTCATCATAACTCCTATGATCTTGATTCAACTTCAGGGTGATTCTACACTGATTAATGAGTCCAAATCAAGCTTCTTACATCGTGATTCATTCTGATTTTATTAGTATCAAGAAGAAATTGCCAAATCTCGAAACATGGCAAACTGGGATCACTTCGGTTAAAAGTGGAATAACTTCTTCATCATAAGTCCAATGATAATGCTTCAACTACAGGATGATTCCGCACTGATTTATGAGTCCAAATAAAGCTTCTTATATCTTGATTCATTTTGGTTTGATTAGAATCAAGAAGAAATTGCCAAATCTCCAAACTGTGAGTTTTAGTAATTTAGTGAGTGTTTAAATGAGATTAAGAAAGAATTTGTTGCTGGAACTGTGAAGAATAGTAAGAAAAGGAGAGAGAGAGAGAGGGATTTCGTGAGTGAGAGAGAGAGAGAAGGAGAGAATATGATTTCCTTGCATAAAATGGTTCCTGGTTACATGCTTTAAATATGCTAAATTAGTAGACATAAAGGACACACGAAATTATAAATAAAGCTTCTGGTCTTCTGATCACAAAGGGACAAAGGCTCTTCCAGCCATGGTGAAAGTGACAGCTCCTTGGAGATTCAAACTTAACCCCAACATGTGATCTTTTCTTGTAACCTTCCCAACGTCTCTCTTCCATGTTTCTGACCACAATAACAATATAATAAGACTTCTTGGGCATCTTGGTCAAGGCAGATCACTTGCTTGCTGCCTAGGTTAGGTCAAGTTCGAATGTGACCTAAACTGTACAAACCGTCACTTTCTTGATCAATCCGGATTACCTTATCTTTATGTCTTCATCTCTAAGCTTTATTTCTATTATTCATCTCAACACTCCCCCCTCAAGCTTGACCATGTGGAACAAGTCAAGCTTGGAAGCCATGAAGCATTCCCTCATTAAAACCTCAGCTAGTAAAAACCGCATGGGACAAAAACCACACCAAGGGAAAAAGAGTAGAACACTTCATGGCAAGAGGATCAGTGACATGTGAGATCTATGAGTCCAAGCTTTGGATGAATGAACTCACAGACTTTGGTGCTAGCAGCCTTGGTAAAGATGTCAGCTAGCTGGTCTTAACTTCTGGTATAGCAAGGCAAGATGACTTTCTGCTCCACGGCTTACCTCACCTTATGACAATCCACCTCAATGTGTTTAGTTCTCTCATGGAACACATTGTTGGAAGCTATGTGTATTGCAGCCTGGTTATCACAGTGCATGGTGATGGGTGTGGTAGTCTCAATTCCCAAGTCCTTAAGCAACCCTTTAATCCAAATCAGTTCACTTGTGAGCTTTCTCATGGCTCTATACTCTGCCTCAACACTTGAACATGAGACCAACTTCTGCTTCCTGCTCTTCCATGTTACTAAATTACCTCCAGTGAAAGTACAATATCCGGTTGTAGACCTCCTATCTATCCTATCTCCAGCCCAATCAGCATCACAATAACCAACTATCTCAGTACTCTTGTTGCAACCCATCCAAACTCCTTGTCCTGGTGCTTCTCTTAAGTACCTCAGAATTCTTTCAACCATGTTCCAATGATTTATCTTGGGGGCTTGCATATGTTGGCTTACTTGGTTGACTGCGAAGCACACATCTGGTCTTGTGATAGTGAGATATATGAGTTTTCCCACCATTCTCCTATAGTGCTTTGTTAACTTGAAGAAATGAAATGGATCCAAAGGATGAGTTTGGGTGAAGTTTGGGTCCCGTGCAAAGTTAGGGCAAGACCTCTGGAGATTGTCTAAGAAGGCTTTAGGAGTGTTTAAAGATGTGCAAAGCTAGGGTCAAGTCCAGGAGGGACTTAGACACCATTTAGAGACATTTGGGAGGAGATGGTCGACCGTCGCAAAAATAGGGCGAACCGTACGGACTTGTACGGACCGTGCAAAAATAGGGCGACCCAAAGAAGTTTCCATTTGGCCTTTAAAGATGGTTGGGGAGTTTGTGCAAAAATAGGGCGAGTGGTACGGACAGGAGGTCCGTACCATCGACCGTGCAAAGCTAGGGCGAAATGCTTTCCCGGGATGAACTAAAATGAAGCCGTGCAAACTTAGGGCGCAAGTAATGCTTGTTCTGATCAAGAGGAATCAAATTGGCATCAAGGGAAGATGCCATGCGCCAGCAAGAAAGAAGAGAGGAGATGACAGGCTGGTTCTGGTTGTCACTTGCTGGAAAGGAAGAGCAAAGGAGACTATGTATCTAGCCAAAGAACCAGCCTGATTCATAGGAGCCTATGGGCAACCAATCACAAGCATTCCTTGCCTTGACCAGATTCAAACTTGCCAGCCATCCTAGCCATTCATTCTCAAGTGATTTATCAGCCATTAGATTTAGGTTTCTGAGTTGTAAAGCTTGTAAGCCTATATAAGGCAGTGTTAGGCGAGTTTTGTAACCTTAAGGGAGCAAGGGGGACTTCCCCTCTCCACTTCATAATAAACTGAGTGTTCTTGAATCAGATTCTCTCTAATCTACCTCTTTCTTAGTCTCTCTAATCTTTCTTAGTCTCTCTAATCTATCTTAGTCTCTCTTAATCTCTGTTTCTGATTCAAGTTCATAAGTTAAAGATCAGACCTTTCTCATCATCATTTCAAGCTTTCTCTTCTGCCATTAATGGCGATTTCATTCACACAGCATGAGCTTATGATTTCCAACATGGTATCAGAGCCAGGTTCATCAGATCTTGGTGATAGCTTCCGCAAACACACAGCTCTCTCCTCAGCTCAAATCTAAACCTTGAAGACATGTGCATCTGGTTCTAGTTCTTTGAAGACTGAAGCTTCAAGATGGCGTGTTCTCCTTGTCTCTCAAGCTGTTCTCTAACCAGCCAGATGGTGACTCTCATTCTGGAAGCAAAGGTGTTTGGAGAGGTCTAGCTAACCAGCCTCCAAGGTGCCTTATCCAAGTGCTATTTCTCATCTGGTACAAAGAAGATGGTGTCCTGTTCTTGGCGCCTTGAAGTCTTGAAGAAAGGAGGGGTCTTTGGGCTGTTTGGTACAAGATGGAGGCCATGGACTGAAGGAGAAGGAGGTGGGTGACGATCCAGACTCCAAAATCCAACAAAAGCCTTGGTGGTTTGCATCTAGAGACTAAGGAACCAACCTGGTTCCTTGAGTAAGCAAATCTTAAACTCATCTTGATATTGAGACTGTGATAATGACTCTTGCTGTGTGTTGAGTATGTGATTGAAACCTGAGGATATTATGAATGATTGCTTGATTATATTATCTTGAATCAGTCCCAGGATGCTTAATAAGTCTTGTTTGGTGATTGAGAATTTAAAAATGCTTGCTTAAGTTCTAAATGATGCTTGACATGATATTAGATAGTATGTTCTGAATCTGCTTGCATACATGAATAGAAACTTGTTAAAGTGAAGCATTTGGGTCTGGTATTTGGAAATGGTAATGATGCTTAGTCTCTGTTCTAAATGAATGTTTTGCTAGGATGATAGATAGTTGTATCTAATCCAGATTGCATTCATGAATAGAATAGGTTAAGGCTGTTGCATTCTATTGTCATGGTTACTGCCTTAAGGTTGAGACATCTAGACTTAAGTCTAATGGTCGTTTAAGGCAGGAAAGGATTGCCTATTTGCTTGGGATAGTTCCTGATGTGTTCATCCATAGCATTTAGAGAGTGGAAAGCTTGCATTAGATGGATCTTAATGATAATAAGAATCTGTCTAAGTGCACTGCGAGTGAGACATTGGCACAAGCCAATGCATTGTGTCTTATCTTTGCTGGAGTTTGAGTGTTGTTTCAGGTTCACTAAAGGTGCTCTTGGTTCACCATACATCCGAGTGAAAGAGGAAGGCTAATCCCATAGGGAAAGGTTGCTGGTGTGTACTCAAATGCACAAGGCAAGTGATCATCATCTAAGTCTGGAGGAGACTGATGATCAAAGGCATTGGAGTTAAAAGGGGAAGGTTGATCAGTGGTTGAATGCATAGTCCATTTAATGGAATGCTCCTGATCTTAAGGCTCATTGAGGCTCACTTCAAGTTTGGTGTGTTGCTCATTCCAAACTTGAGGAGGGGAGCAAAGTGAGACCACCTGATGATCCTTGGAGCTCAATGACCTGTGGTACTCAAGGCCATTGCATGCTGATCTAGAAAGAGATCATGCCGCAGTGAAGGAGGAAGAAAGGTCACTCACAAGCTAAGTGAGGAGTGCTTGTAGAGTGGACTGAGGTATCTCCTCTATGCAATGGTAATGTAGTGGAGGCTCAAGTATCAAGTCTGGAGAAGATGGTGGTACTCCACATGACTTAATCAAAGAGCCATCATGCGCTCACCATTCAAGCTTTGGAACCTTCTCTATACTCGGTCTCAAGCTTGAGGGGGAGTGTGGATGAAGCCTGCATGATAAGAGAAGGAGCTGTAAGGCTCAGTGTGGTGAGGATTCAAGTGGCGGATCAAGGAAAGCCACTCCTCACCATCTAAACAAGGGAGTAAACCTAATCTTAACTCTTTATATACATTCATGATAGGTTATCTCTTGAGAAACTGATACACTTGTAGAATGATGTATCAGGTACCTTACTTGGATACTCAAGAAGACAAGGAGGAGATAGGCGTGTGAATCACTTCGGTTAAAAGTGGGATAACTTCTTCATCATAACTCCTATGATATTGATTCAAATTCAGGGTGATTTAAACTGATTTATGAGTACAAATCAAGCTTCTTACATCGTCATTCATTCTGGTTTGATTTGAATCAAGAAGAAATTGCCAAATCTCCAAACAGGGTAAATTGGAATCAATTCGGTTAAAAGTGGAATAACTTCTTCATCATAACTCCTATGATCTTGATTCAACTTCAGGGTGATTCTAAACTTATTTATGAGTCCAAATCAAGCTTCTTACATCGTGATTCATTCTGGTTTTATTAGTATCAAGAAGAAATTGTGAAATCTCTAAACAGGGCTAAGTGGAATCATTTCGGTTAAAAGTGGGATAACTTCTTCATCATAACTCCTATGATCTTGACTCAACTTCAGGGTAATTCTAAACTGATTAATGAGTCCAAATCAAGATTCTTACATCGTGATTCATTCTTGATATAGGCACCAAATAGCACCTAACTCAACCTGGACTAAAGGATAGATGGATCAGGAAACCGGTATATGAGAGACTTAAAATGGATGGATGATGAAAGGAGGTGTAGATGGGAATGGATTCCGGTTGCTTGATGCTTGAATAGAATCAATGGAGGATGGGAAACAACAAATGGTCGTATAACCAACTTGTTATCTCACTGGATGGATGATGGCGTGTAGATGGAGTGTGGATCCAAGCTGCTTGTTCGTATAAACAACTCAACAAGGACTAAGAGAGGGAGATGGAATGAATAAATTGTTCTTCACAATCTGATGGATCGAAAGTCGCCACAAACTCTATGGAATGAGCTTGATAAGACAAGATGCTCTCAATGCTGCTTTCTTCACAATCTGATGGATCGAAAGTCGCCACAAACTCTATGGAATGAGCTTGATAAGACAAGATGCTCTCAATGCTGCTTCTCACACACACAGAAAAAATTAGGGTTTTATTTGCTAGGGGCAAACTGACTCATATATTTCATAAAAGGTTGAAAATACAAGGCTGCTTATGGGGGCTTATATACTCGCCGATGCAGCTATGCCCTTCTAAGGGGTCTTTGAAGCAAATTTATTACATGACTCAATATTAGGACCTAATAAAAGCAATAGGCTAAACAATGCCTGGTTTTATTCGAATTGAAATAAAGAAAAGACCCAAAATCTGCAAGGAAATCAAGTAAATCGAATAATGAAATGAGCTTACCTTACTTACCTCTTTTGATGGATTTGAAGTTTAATAAGGTAATCGTTGGGGCTGGGAGACGAGCATAGGAGTGAAGTGATATCGTTTGAAGGCTGGTCTCTTCCCCTTGATACTCACCGTTTCACTTAAATGGGGAGATGGTGAATAAGGAAACCATCTCCTTGTTTGGAATGATAGA
>CAJHQQ010005752.1:0-14416 GCA_905132885.1 Moricandia moricandioides | reverse complement strand
ATGAATAAGTTATCCCACTTTTAACCGAAGTGATTCTAGTTTACCCTGTTTGGAGATTTGGCAATTTCTTCTTGATACAAATAAAACCAGAAATGAATCACGATGTAAGAATCTTGATTTTGGACTCATAAATCAGTTTAGAATCACCCTGAAGTTGAATCAAGATCATAGGAGTTATGATGAAGAAGTTATCCCACTTTTAACCGAAGTGATTTCCAGTTTACCCTGTTTGGAGATTTTGCAATTTCTTCTTGATTCTAATCAAACCAGAATGAATCAAGATGTAAGAATCATAATTTGGACTCATAAATCAGTGTAGAATCATCCTGAAGTTGAATCAAGATCATAGGATTTATGATGAAGAAGTTATCCCACTTTTAACCGAAGTGACTCCAGTTTACCTTGTTTGGAGATTTGGCAATTTCTTCTTGATTCTAATCAAAACAGAATGAATCAAGATGTAAGAAGCTTTATTTGGACTCATAAATCAGTGATAATCACCCTGAAGTTGAATCAATATCATTGGAGTTATGATGAAGATGTTATTCCACTTTTAACCAAAGTGATTCCAGTTTACCCTGTTTGGAGATTTGGCAATTTCTTCTTGATACTAATAAAACCAGAATGAATCACGATGTAAGAAGCTTGATTTGGAATCATTAATAAGTGTAGAATCACCCTGGAGTTGAATCAATATCATTGGAGTTATGATGAAGAAGTTATCCCACTTTTAACCGAAGTGATTCTAGTTTACCCTGTTTGGAGATTTGGCAATTTCTTCTTGATACAAATAAAACCAGAATGAATCACGATGTAAGAATCTTGATTTTGACTCATTAATCAGTGTAGAATCACCCTGGAGTTGAAACAATACCATTGGAGTTATGATGAAGAAGTTATCCCACTTTTAACCGAAGTGATTCTAGTTTACCCTGTTTGGAGATATTCGCAATTTCTTCTTGATACAAATAAAGCCAGAATGAATAACGATGTAAGAATCTTGATTTGGACTCACAAATAAGATTAGAATCACCCTGAAGTTGAATCAAGATCATAGGAGTTATGATGAAGAAGTTATCCCACTTTTAACCGAAGTGATTCCAGTTTACCATGTTTGGAGATTTGGCAATTTCTTCTTGATTCTAATAAAACCAGAATGAATCAAGATGTAAGAATCTTGATTTGGACTCATAAATCAGTGTAGAATCACCCTGAAGTTGAATCAAGATCATAGGAGTTATGATGAAGATGTTTTCCCACTTTTTACCGAAGTGACTCTAGTTTACCCTGTTTGGAGATTTGGCAATTTATTCTTGATACTAATAAAACCAGAATGAATAACGATGTAAAGAAGTTTTATTTGGACTCATTAATCAGTGTAGAATCACCCTGGAGTTGAATCAATATCATTGGAGTTATGATGAAGAAGTTATCCCACTTTTAACCGAAGTGATTCCAGTTTACCCTTTTTGGAGATTTGGCAATTTCTTCTTGATACAAATAAAACCAGAATGAATCACGATGTAAGAAGCTTGATTTGGGACTCATTAATCAGTGTAGAATCACCCTGGAGTTGAATCAATATCATTGGAGTTATGATGAAGAAGTTATCCCACTTTTAACCGAAGTAATTCTAGTTTACCTTGTTTGGAGCTTTGGCAATTTCTTCTTGATACAAATAAAACCAAAATGAATCAAAAATATAAGAATCTTGATTTGCACTCATAAATCAGTTTAGAATCACTGAAGTTGAAACAAGATCATAGGATTTTATGATGAAGAAGTTATCCACTTTTAACCGAAGTGATTCCAGTTTACCCTGTTTGGAGATTTGGCAATTTCTTCTTGATTCTAATAAAACCAGAATGAATTAAGATGTAAGAATCTTGATTTGGACTCATAAATCAGTGTAGAATCACCCTGAAGTTGAATCAAGATCATAGGAGTTATGATGAAGATGTTTTCCCACTTTTTACCGAAGTGACTTCAGTTTACCCTGTTTGGAGATTTGGCAATTTATTCTTGATACTAATAAAACAAGAATGAATCACGATGTAAGAAGCTTGATTTGGACTCATTAATCAGTGTAGAATCACCCTGGAGTTGAATTAATATCATTGGAGTTATGATGAAGAAGTTATCCCACTTTTAACCAAAGTGATTCTAGTTTACCCTGTTTGGAGATTTGTAAATTTATTCTTGATACTAATAAAACCAGAATGAATCACGATGTAAGAAGCTTGATTTGGACTCATTAATCAGTGTAGAATAACCTTGGAGTTGAATCAATATCATTGGAGTTATGATGAAGAAGTTATCCCACTTTTAACCGAAGTGATTCCAGTTTACCCTTTTTGGAGATTTGGGCAATTTCTTCTTGTTACAAATAAAACCAGAATGAATCACGATGTAAGAATCTTGATTTAGACTCATAAATCAGTTTAGAATCACCCTGAAGTTGAATCAAGATCATAGGAGTTATGATGAAGAAGTTATCCCACTTTTAACTGAAGTGATTCCAGTTTACCCTGTTTGGAGATTTGGCAATTTCTTCTTGATTCTAATAAAACCAGAATGAATCAAGATGTAAGAATCTTGATTTGGACTCATAAATCAGTGTAGAATCACCTTGAAGTTGAATCAAGATCATAGGAGTTATGATGAAGATGTTTTCCCACTTTTTACCAAAGTGACTCCAGTTTACCCTGTTTGGAGATTTGACAATTTATTCTTGATACTATTAAAACCAGAATGAATCACGATGTAAGAAGCTTGATTTGGAATCATTAATCAGTGTAGAATCACCCTGGAGTTGAATCAATATCATTGGACTTATGATGAAGAAGTTATCCCACTTTTAACCGAAGTGATTCTAGTTTACCCTGTTTGGAGATTTGGCAATTTCTTCTTGATACAAATAAAACCAGAATGAATCACGATGTAAGAAACTTGATTTAGACTCATAAATCAGTTTAGAATCACCCTAAAGTTGAATCAAGATCATAGGAGTTGTGATGAAGAAGTTATCCCACTTTTAACCGAAGTGATTCCAGTTTACCCTGTTTGGAGATTTGGCAATTTCTTCTTGATTCTAATCAAACCAGAATGAATCAAGATGTAAGAATCTTGATTTGGACTCATAAATCAGTGTAGAATCACCTTGAAGTTGAATCAAGATCATAGGAGTTATGATGAAGATGTTTTCCCACTTTTTACCAAAGTGACTCCAGTTTACCCTGTTTGGAGATTTGGCAATTTATTCTTGATACTATTAAAACCAGAATGAATCACGATATAAGAAGCTTGATTTGGAATCATTAATCAGTGTAGAATCACCCTGGAGTTGAATCAATATCATTGGAGTTATGATGAAGAAGTTATCCCACTTTTAACCAAAGTGATTCCAGTTTACCCTGTTTGGAGATTTGGCAATTTCTTCTTGATACTAATAAAACCAGAATGAATCACGATGTAAGAAACTTGATTTGGAATCATTAATAAGTGTAGAATCACCCTGGAGTTTAATCAATATCATTGGAGTTATGATGAAGAAGTTATCCCACTTTTAACCGAAGTGATTCTAGTTTACCCTGTTTGGAGATTTGGAAATTTCTTCTTGATACAAATAAAACCAGAATGAATCACGATGTAAGAATATTGATTTTGACTCATTAATCAGTGTAGAATCACCCTGGAGTTGAAACAATATCATTGGAGTTATGATGAAGAAGTTATCCCACTTTTAACCGAAGTGATTCTAGTTTACCCTGTTTGGAGATTTCGCAATTTCTTCTTGATACAAATAAAGCCAGAATGAATCACGATGTAAGAATCTTGATTTGGACTCATAAATCAGATTAGAATCACCCTGAAGTTGAATCAAGATCATAGGAGTCATGATGAAGAAGTTATCTCACTTTTAACCGAAGTGATTCCAGTTTACCATGTTTGGAGATTTGGCAATTTCTTCTTGATTCTAATAAAACCAGAATGAATAAAGATGTAAGAATCTTGATTTGGACTCATAAATCAGTGTAGAATCACCCTGAAGTTGAATCAAGATCATAGGAGTTATGATGAAGATGTTTTCCCACTTTTTACCGAAGTGACTCTAGTTTACCCTGTTTGGAGATTTGGCAATTTATTCTTGATACTAATAAAACCAGAATGAATAACGATGTAAGAAGCTTGATTTGGACTCATTAATCAGTTTAGAATCACCCTGGAGTTGAATCAATATCATTGGAGTTATGATGAAGAAGTTATCCCACTTTTAACCGAAGTGATTCCAGTTTACCCTTTTTGGAGATTTGGCAATTTCTTCTTGATACAAATAAAACCAGAATGAATCACGATGTAAGAAGCTTGATTTGGACTCATTAATCAGTGTAGAATCACCCTGGAGTTGAATCAATATCATTGGAGTTATGATGAAGAAGTTATCCCACTTTTAACCGACGTGATTCTAGTTTACCCTGTTTGGAGATTTGTCAATTTCTTCTTGATACTAATAAAACCAGAATGAATCACGATGTAAGAAGCTTGATTTGGACTCATTAATCAGTGTAGAATAACCCTGGAGTTGAATCAATATCATTGGAGTTATGATGAAGAAGTTATCCCACTTTTAACCGAAGTGATTCCAGTTTGCCCTGTTTGGAGAGTTGGCAATTTCTTCTTGATTCTAATTAAACCAGAATGAATCAAGATGTAATAATCTTGACTTGGACTCATAAATCAGTGTAGAATCACCCTGAAGTCGAATGAAGATCATAGGAGTTATGATGAAGATGTTTTCCCACTTTTTACCGAAGTGATTCCAGTTTACCCTGTTTGGAGATTTGTCAATTTATTCTTGATACTAATAAAACCAGAATGAATCACGATGTAAGAAGCTTGATTTGGACTCATTAATCAGTGTAGAATAACCTTGGAGTTGAATCAATATCATTGGAGTTATGATGAAGAAGTTATCCCACTTTTAACCGAAGTGATTCCAGTTTACCCTTTTTGGAGATTTGGCAATTTCTTCTTGATACAAATAAAACCAGAATGAATCAAGATGTAAGAATCTTGAATTGGACTCATAAATCAGTTTAGAATCACCCTGAAGTTGAATCAAGATCATAGGAGTTATGATGAAGAAGTTATCCCACTTTTAACCGCAGTGATTCCAGTTTATCGTGTTTGGAGATTTGGCAATTTCTTCTTGATTCTAATAAAACCAGAATGAATCAAGATGTAAGAATCTTGATTTGGACTCATAAATCAGTGTAGAATCACCTTGAAGTTGAAACAAGATCATAGGAGTTATGATGAAGATGTTTTCCCACTTTTTACCAAAGTGACTCCAGTTTACCCTGTTTGGAGATTTGGCAATTTATTCTTGATACTATTAAAACCAGAATGAATCACGATGTAAGAAGCTTGATTTGGAATCATTAATCAGTGTAGAATCACCCTGGAGTTGAATCAATATCATTGGAGTTATGATGAAGAAGTTATCCCACTTTTAACCGAAGTGATTCTAGTTTACCCTGTTTGGAGATTTGGCAATTTCTTCTTGATACAAATAAAACCAGAATGAATCACGATGTAAGAAACTTGATTTAGACTCATAAATCAGTTTAGAATCACCCTAAAGTTGAATCAAGATCATAGGAGTTGTGATGAAGAAGTTATCCCACTTTTAACCGAAGTGATTCCAGTTTACCCTGTTTGGAGATTTGACAATTTCTTCTTGATTCTAATCAAACCAGAATGAATCAAGATGTAAGAATCTTGATTTGGACTCATAAATTAGTGTATAATCATCCTGAAGTTGAATCAAGATCATAGGAGTTATGATGAAGAAGTTATCCCACTTTTAACCGAAGTGAATCTAGTTTACCCTGTTTGGAGATTTTGCAATTTCTTCTTGATACAAATAAAACCAGAATAAATCACGATGTAAGAATATTGATTTGGATTCATAAATCAGTTTAGAATCACCCTGAAGTTGAATCAAGATCATAGGAGTTATGATGAAGAAGTTATCCCACTTTTAACCGCAGTGATTCCAGTTTTACCATGTTTGGAGATTTGACAATTTCTTCTTGATTCTAATAAAACCAGAATGAATTAAGATGTAAGAATGTTGATTTGGACTCATAAATCAGTTTAGAATCACCCTGGAGTTGAATAAATATCATTGGAGTTATGATGAAGAAGTTATCCCACTTTTAACCGAAGTGATTCTAGTTTACCCTGTTTGGAGATTTGGCAATTTCTTCTTGATACAAATAAAACCAGAATGAATCACGATGTAAGAAACTTGATTTAGACTCATAAATCAGTTTAGAATCACCCTAAAGTTGAATCAAGATCATAGGAGTTGTGATGAAGAAGTTATCCCACTTTTAACCGAAGTGATTCCAGTTTACCCTGTTTGGAGATTTGGCAATTTCTTCTTGATTCTAATCAAACCAGAATGAATCAAGATGTAAGAATCGTGATTTGGACTCATAAATTAGTGTATAATCATCCTGAAGTTTAATCAAGATCATAGGAGTTATGATGAAGAAGTTATCCCACTTTTAACCGAAGTGACTCCAGTTTATCCTGTTTGGAGATTTGGCAATTTCTTCTTGATTCTAATCAAAACAGAATGAATCAAGATGTAAGAAGCTTTATTTGGACTCATAAATCAGTGGATAATCACCCTGAAGTTGAATCAATATCATTGGAGTTATGATGAAGATGTTTTCCCACTTTTTACCGAAGTGATTCCAGTTTACCCAGTTTGGATATTTGGCAATTTATTCTTGATACTAATAAAACCAGAATGAATCACGATGTAAGAAGCTTGATATGGACTCATTAATCAGTGTAGAATCACCCTGGAGTTGAATCAATATCATTGGAGTTATGATGAAGAAGTTATCCCACCTTTAACTGAAGTGATTCTAGTTTACCCTGTTTGGAGATATGGCAATTTCTTCTTGATACAAATAAAACCAGAATGAATCACGATGTAAGAAACTTGATTTAGACTCATAAATCAGTTTAGAATCACCCTAAAGTTGAATCAAGATCATAGGAGTTGTGATGAAGAAGTTATCCCACTTTTAACCGAAGTGATTCCAGTTTACCCTGTTTGGAGATTTGGCAATTTCTTCTTGATTCTAATCAAACCAGAATGAATCAAGATGTAAGAATCTTGATTTGGACTCATAAATTAGTGTATAATCATCCTGAAGTTGAATCAAGATCATAGGAGTTATGATGAAGAAGTTATCCCACTTTTAACCGAAGTGACTCCAGTTTATCCTGTTTGGAGATTTGGCAATTTCTTCTTGATTCTAATCAAAACAGAATGAATCAAGATGTAAGAAGCTTTATTTAGACTCATAAATCAGTGGATAATCACCCTGAAGTTGAATCAATATCATTGGAGTTATGATGAAGATGTTATTCCACTTTTAACCGAAGTGATTCCAGTTTACCCTGTTTGGAGATTTGGCAATTTCTTCTTGATACAAATAAAACCAGAATAAATCACGATGTAAGAATCTTGATTTGGACTCATAAATCAGTTTAGAATCACCATGAAGTTGAATCAAGATCATAGGAGTTATGATGAAGATGTTTTCCCACTTTTTACCGAAGTGATTCCAGTTTACCCTGTTTGGATATTTGGCAATTTATTCTTGATACTAATAAAACCAGAATGAATCACGATGTAAGAAGCTTGATATGGACTCATTAATCAGTGTAGAATCACCCTGGAGTTGAATCAATATCATTGGAGTTATGATGAAGAAGTTATCCCACTTTTAACTGAAGTGATTCTAGTTTAGCCTGTTTGGAGATTTGGCAATTTCTTCTTGATAAAAATAAAACCAGAATGAATCACGATGTAAGAATCTTGATTTGGACTCATAAATCAGATTAGAATCACCCAGAAGTTGAATCAAGATCATAGGAGTTATGATGAAGAAGTTATCCCACTTTTAACCGAAGTGATTCCAGTTTGCCCTGTTTGGAGAGTTGGCAATTTCTTCTTAATTCTAATTAAACCAGAATGAATCAAGATGTAATAATCTTGACTTGGACTCATAAATCAGTGTAGAATCACCCTGAAGTCGAATCAAGATCATAGGAGTTATGATGAAGATGTTTTCCCACTTTTTACCGAAGTGACTCCAGTTTACCCTGTTTGGAGATTTGTCAATTTATTCTTGATACTAATAAAACCAGAATGAATCACGATGTAAGAAGCTTGATTTGGACTCATTAATCAGTGTAGAATCACCCTGGAGTTGAATCAATATCATTGGAGTTATGATGAAGAAGTTATCCCACTTTTAACCGAAGTGATTCTAGTTTACCCTGTTTGGAGATTTGGTAATTTCTTCTTGATACAAATAAAACCAGAAAGAATCACGATGTAAGAATCTTGATTTGGACTCATAAATCAGTTTAGAATCACCCTGAAGTGGAATCAAGATCATAGGAGTTATGATGAAGAAGTTATCCCACTTTTAACCGAAGTGATTCCAGTTTATCCTGTTTGGAGATTTGGCAATTTCTTCTTGATTCTAATAAAACCAGAATGAAGCAAGATGTAAGAATCTTGATTTGGACTCATAAATCAGTGTAGAATCACCCTGAAGTTGAATCAAGATATATGGAGTTATGATGAAGATGTTTTCCCACTTTTTCCCGAAGTGACTCCCGTTTACCCTGTTTGGAGATTTGACAATTTATTCTTGATACTAATAAAACCAGAATGAATCACGATGTAAGAAGCTTGATTTGGACTCATTAATCAGTGTAGACCCACCCTGGAGTTGAATCAATATCATTGGAGTTATGATGAAGAAGTTATCCTACTTTTAACCGAAGTGATTCCAGTTTACCCTGTTTGGAGATTTGGTAATTTCTTCTTGATTCTAATAAAACCAGAATGAATCAAGATGTAAGAGTCTTGATTTGGACTCATAAATCAGTGTAGAATCACCCTGAAGTTGAATCAAGATCGTAGGAGTTATGATGAAGATGTTTTCCCACTTTTTACCGACGTGACTCCAATTTCCCTTGATTGGAGATTTGGCAATTTATTCTTGATACTAATAAGACCAGAACGAATCACGATGTAAGAAGCTTGATTTGGACTCATTAATCAGTGTAGAATCACCCTGGAGTTGAATCAGTATCATTGGAGTTATGATGAAGAAGTTATCCCACTTTTAACCGAAGTGACTCCAGTTTACCCTGTTTGGAGATTTGGCAATTTCTTCTGGATACAAATAAAACCAGAATGAATCACGATGTAAGAATGTTGATTTTGACTCATTAATCAGTATAGAATCACCCTGGAGTTGAAACAATATCATTGGAGTTATGATGAAGAAGTTATCCCACTTTTAACCGAAGTGATTCTAGTTTACCCTGTTTGGAGATTTCGCAATTTCTTCTTGATACAAATAAAGCCAGAATGAATCACGATGTAAGAATCTTGATTTGGACTCATAAATCAGATTAGAATCACCCTGAAGTTGAATCAAGATCATAGGAGTTATGATGAAGAAGTTATCCCACTTTTAACCGAAGTGATTCCAGTTTACCATGTTTGGAGATTTGGCAATTTCTTCTTGATTCTAATAAAACCAGAATGAATCAAGATGTAAGAATCTTGATTTGGACTCATAAATCAGTGTAGAATCACCCTGAAGTTGAATCAAGATCATAGGAGTTATGATGAAGATGTTTTCCCACTTTTTACCGAAGTGACTCTAGTTTACCCTGTTTGGAGATTTGGCAATTTCTTCTTGATACTAATAAAACCAGAATGAATAACGATGTAAGAAGCTTGATTTGGACTCATTAATCAGTGTAGAATCACCCTGGAGTTGAATCAATATCATTGGAGTTATGATGAAGAAGTTATCCCACTTTTAACCGAAGTGATTCCAGTTTACCCTTTTTGGAGATTTGGCAATTTCTTCTTGATACAAATAAAACCAGAATGAATCACGATGTAAGAAGCTTGATTTGGACTCATTAATCAGTGTAGAATCACCCTGGAGTTGAATCAATATCATTGGAGTTATGATGAAGAAGTTATCCCACTTTTAACCGAAGTAATTCTAGTTTACCTTGTTTGGAGCTTTGGCAATTTCTTCTTGATACAAATAAAACCAAAATGAATCACGATATAAGAATCTTGATTTGCACTCATAAATCAGTTTAGAATCACTGAAGTTGAATCAAGATCATAGGAGTTATGATGAAGAAGTTATCCCACTTTTAACCGAAGTGATTCCAGTTTACCCTGTTTGGAGATTTGGCAATTTCTTCTTGATTCTAATAAAACCAGAATGAATTAAGATGTAAGAATCTTGATTTGGACTCATAAATCAGTGTAGAATCACCCTGAAGTTGAATCAAGATCATAGGAGTTATGATGAAGATGTTTTCCCACTTTTTACCGAAGTGACTTCAGTTTACCCTGTTTGGAGATTTGGCAATTTATTCTTGATACTAATAAAACCAGAATGAATCACGATGTAAGAAGCTTGATTTGGACTCATTAATCAGTGTAGAATCACCCTGGAGTTGAATTAATATCATTGGAGTTATGATGAAGAAGTTATCCCACTTTTAACCAAAGTGATTCTAGTTTACCCTGTTTGGAGATTTGGAAATTTATTCTTGATACTAATAAAACCAGAATGAATCACGATGTAAGAAGCTTGATTTGGACTCATTAATCAGTGTAGAATAACCTTGGAGTTGAATCAATATCATTGGAGTTATGATGAAGAAGTTATCCCACTTTTAACCGAAGTGATTCCAGTTTACCCTTTTTGGAGATTTGGCAATTTCTTCTTGATACAAATAAAACCAGAATGAATCACGATGTAAGAATCTTGATTTAGACTCATAAATCAGTTTAGAATCACCCTGAAGTTGAATCAAGATCATAGGAGTTATGATGAAGAAGTTATCCCACTTTTAACTGAAGTGATTCCAGTTTACCCTGTTTGGAGATTTGGCAATTTCTTCTTGATTCTAATAAAACCAGAATGAATCAAGATGTAAGAATCTTGATTTGGACTCATAAATCAGTGTAGAATCACCTTGAAGTTGAATCAAGATCATAGGAGTTATGATGAAGATGTTTTCCCACTTTTTACCAAAGTGACTCCAGTTTATCCTGTTTGGAGATTTGGCAATTTATTCTTGATACTATTAAAACCAGAATGAATCACGATGTAAGAAGCCTGATTTGGAATCATTAATCAGTGTAGAATCACCCTGGAGTTGAATCAATATCATTGGAGTTATGATGAAGAAGTTATCCCACTTTTAACTGAAGTGATTCTAGTTTACCCTGTTTGGAGATTTGGCAATTTCTTCTTGATACAAATAAAACCAGAATGAATCACGATGTAAGAAACCTGATTTAGACTCATAAATCAGTTTAGAATCACCCTAAAGTTGAATCAAGATCATAGGAGTTGTGATGAAGAAGTTATCCCACTTTTAACCGAAGTGATTCCAGTTTACCCTGTTTGGTGATTTGGCAATTTCTTCTTGATTCTAATCAAACCAGAATGAATCAAGATGTAAGAATCTTGATTCGGACTCATAAATTAGTGTATAATCATCCTGAAGTTGAATCAAGATCATAGGAGTTATGATGAAGAAGTTATCCCACTTTTAACCGAAGTGACTCCAGTTTATCCTGTTTGGAGATTTGGCAATTTCTTCTTGATTCTAATCAAAACAGAATGAATCAAGATGTAAGAAGCTTTATTTGGACTCATAAATCAGTGGATAATCACCCTGAAGTTGAATCAATATCATTGGAGTTATGATGAAGATGTTATTCCACTTTTAACCGAAGTGATTCCAGTTTACCCTGTTTGGAGATTTGGCAATTTCTTCTTGATACAAATAAAACCAGAATGAATCACGATGTAAGAATCTTGATTTGGACTCATAAATCAGTTTAGAATCACCCTGAAGTTGAATCAAGATCATAAGAGTTATGATGAAGATGTTTTCCCACTTTTTACCGAAGTGATTCCAGTTTACCCAGTTTGGATATATGGCAATTTATTCTTGATACTAATAAAACCAGAATGAATCACGATGTAAGAAGCTTGATATGGACTCATTAATCAGTGTAGAATCACCCTGGAGTTGAATCAATATCATTGGAGTTATGATGAAGAAGTTATCCCACTTTTAACTGAAGTGATTCTAGTTTAGCCTGTTTGGAGATTTGGCAATTTCTTCTTGATAAAAATAAAACCAGAATGAATCAAGATGTAAGAATCTTCATTTGGACTCATAAATCAGATTAGAATCACCCAGAAGTTGAATCAAGATCATAGGAGTTATGATGAAGAAGTTATCCCACTTTTAACCGAAGTGATTCCAGTTTGCCCTGTTTGGAGAGTTGGCAATTTCTTCTTGATTCTAATTAAACCAGAATGAATCAAGATGTAATAATCTTGACTTGGACTCATAAATCAGTGTAGAATCACCCTGAAGTCGAACCAAGATCATAGGAGTTATGATGAAGATGTTTTCCCACTTTTTACCGAAGTGACTCCAGTTCACCCTGTTTGGAGATTTATCAATTTATTCTTGATACTAATAAAACCAGAATGAATCACGATGTAAGAAGCTTGATTTGGACTCATTAATCAGTGTAGAATCACCCTAGAGTTGAATCAATATCATTGGAGTTATGATGAAGAAGTTATCCCACTTTTAACCGAAGTGATTCTAGTTTACCCTGTTTGGAGATTTGGTAATTTCTTCTTGATACAAATAAACCCGAAAGAATCAAGATGTAAGAATCTTGATTTGGACTCATAAATCAGTTTATAATCACCCTGAAGTGGAATCAAGATCATAGGAGTTATGATGAAGAAGTTATCCCACTTTTAACCGAAGTGATTCCAGTTTATCCTGTTTGGAGATTTGGCAATTTCTTCTTGATTCTAAAAAACCAGAATGAAGCAAGATGTAAGAATCTTGATTTGGACTCATAAATCAGTGTAGAATCACCCTGAAGTTGAATCAAGATATATGGAGTTATGATAAAGATGTTTTCCCACTTTTTCCCGAAGTGACTCCAGTTTACCCTGTTTGGAGATTTGGCAATTTATTCTTGATACTAATAAAACCAGAATGAATCACGATGTAAGAATCTTGATTTGGACTCATTAATCAGTGTAGACCCACCCTGGAGTTGAATCAATATCATTGGAGTTATGATGAAGAAGTTATCCCACTTTTAACCGAAGTGATTCCAGTTTACCCTGTTTGGAGATTTGGTAATTTCTTCTTGATTCTAATAAAACCAGAATGAATCAAGATGTAAGAGTCTTGATTTGGACTCATAAATCAGTGTAGAATCACCCTGAAGTTGAATCAAGATCGTAGGAGTTATGATGAAGATGTTTTCCCACTTTTTACCGACGTGACTCCAATTTACCTTGTTTGGAGATTTGGCAATTTATTCTTGATACTAATAAGACCAGAATGAATCACGATGTAAGAAGCTTGATTTGGACTCATTAATCAGTGTAGAATCACCCTGGAGTTGAATCAGTATCATTGGAGTTATGATGAAGAAGTTATCCCACTTTTAACCGAAGTGATTCTGGTTTATCCTGTTTGGAGATTTGGCAATTTCTTCTTGATTCTAATCAAACCAGAATGAATCAAGATGTAAGAATCTTGATTTGGACTCATAAATTAGTGTATAATCATCCTGAAGTTGTATCAAGATCATAGGAGTTAAGATGAAGAAGTTATCCCACGTTTAACCGAAGTGACTCCAGTTTACCCTGTTTGGAGATTTGGCAATTTATTCTTGATTCTAATCAAACCAGAATGTATCAAGATGTGATGCGTCCCTAGGATGCTCTTTGGTTGATGGGAATGGATAGATCCTTGCAAGAACAAATCAGAGACTCAAGTTCTTCAAGGCGTGTGGATTGAATGGTTACACAAGAGGGATGAATGATCTCTTGATACTCCTAGATGAATGATTTGGATATGACACACCAAACTAAACACCCTTAGGTCTCTGGATACTACACACCAGAACTCGGCACACTTTCTAGAGAGAGAGAGAGCCGCAAGATGAATGTTACTTGTTTATTAAAAGACTGAATGAATACAATAGGGTGTAGAAAACCCTTTAAATAGGAAACCAGAGAACATACTCTCTAGGGTTTCGACAATGAACCAAAAAGGAAAGAAAGAAAACTATAGTCTAAGTTTAACATAAGTTTAAAATGAAATAAAAATGTAACTTCATTTAGCCTTGGACCGAGAATAGAGCCTAAGTGATGTGAAGACAAGTTGTGGCCTCGTTAAAAACCTTCCTCCTGGAAAACCTCGTGGG
>CAJHQQ010005751.1:0-14416 GCA_905132885.1 Moricandia moricandioides | reverse complement strand
CACATCACTTAGGCCCTATCTCGGTCCAAGACTAAAAGAAGTTACATTTTTATTTCATTTTAAGCTTATGTTAAACTTAGACTATAGTTTCCTTTTCTTGCTTAATGTGGAAACCCTAGAGAGCATGTTCTCTGGTTTCTTATTTAATGGGGTCTCTAAACCCTATTGTACTCATCCAGCTTTTTAATAAACAAGTATCTTTTCTCCTTGACGGCTCTCTCTCTAGAAAGTGTGTCGAGTCTGGTGTGTAGTATCCAGAGACCTAAGGGTGTCTAATTTGGTGTGTCATATCCGAGTTATTCATCTAGGAGTATCAAGAGATCATACATCCCTCTTGTGTCACCATTCAATCCACAAACCTTGAAGAACTTGAGTCCCTGATTCGTTCTTGCAAGGATCTATCCATTCCCATCAACCAAAGAGCATCCTAGGGACGCATCACACATGGTGCAGTCCACACATCAGAATGCACTAAATGAAAACACTTCTCATAGATAGTCATAGATTGAGGAAAAACCGACTTGCAATGTTTACCAAGAATACAAGCCTCACAACTTTCATTTTTAAGAGAGAGATTAGGTAACATCAATCCTAAGGCACGAGGGTGAGGATGACTTAATCTAGCATGCCATAAAACATCACTAGCTAAAGTAGAAGAAGAATTAAACGCAAAAGCAGAATTCAAAGCAGTAGTTAAATTTGATCTAAGCTTGGTGTCTTCAAGTAAATAGAGCTCTCCTTTGCTTACACCTTTGCCCAGCATCTTGCTAGTTTTAATATCCTGAAAGCAAACCTCATTAGGACTAAAAATAACATTGCAATTGAGGTCATTAGTGGCTCTCTTAACAGATAATAGGTTAGATGTAAACTGAGGCATGTAAAAAGCTTGAGACTCCTTATCAAACAGTTTCAGATTTCCTATGCCCTCAATGGGAATCTTATCCCCATTTGCAATGACAACACTACCTAAGGCCGGTTTGATATCATTAATTAACATAGCATCTCTAATCATGTGATGAGAGGCTCCTGAATCAATGATCAAAGGTCTAGTAGTGTTCAAAGTATTTTGGACAGAATTTAAAGCATTACTATTTATGTTACCAGAGTTTGCATTGAGAGCCTTTATGAGGGCTTCAATGTCTGACTTGGTGATAAGAGTGTCACCAGAAGGTGGCTGAGACGTTGCCTGAGAGGTTGAACCCATAGCACGTCCATCCTCTCCAATGCGTGTAGCTCCATGGTGTTGGTGTGCCTCCTGACCTCTTGCTTCATGGGCTCTAGCTGCTGAGGTGTGTTTGGGTGGTCTAAGATGAGGGTGAAGTAGCCAGCAGTTGGATTTAGAGTGTCCTTGCCTTTTGCAATGCTCACAAGTCACTCTTTTCTCATTTGGTTTGTAGTATGCCTTGTGAGCTGAGCCGGTTTCTACCTTCTCTACCTTGTTGGCCATGGATAGTTCTCCTTTACCCCCAAATAGACCTTCTGACCCTAGCTCCTTGTGCAGCTGAGCACACACATCATCCATAGTTGGTAGTTCCTTGGCCCTCAAGATGTGTTTGATTACATCATTAAAGTTCTGATTGAGGGTGAGAAGCAACCCAAAGATCTTGTCTTGCTCACGCCTTTCTTCAATGACATTGAGGTCCGTTGTGCTAGGTCTCAACACTTCTAGCTCTGCCCATAGCTGACTGTACTTCCCAAGATGTTTGGTGAAGTCCATCTCTTCTTGTTGCAAGTTGTTTATGGTCGCTTCACTTCAAAGATTCTGGTTAGGTTTGAAGTGTTGCCATAAACCTTGAGTAGAGTGTCCCACAGTTGTTTTGCGGTTTCACAATGTGAGTATGCCTCCATGATAGGTGTGTCAAGTGAGCTTTGCAAGATAGACAGCACCATAAGGTCCTCCTGACCCCATTTGCTTTCATCTACCACTACAACCTCCTTGCCATCTTCCCGTTGAGTAATCTGTCTTGGGGCTTCTCCTGAGGTGATATGCTCCCATAGACCCCTTCCCCCAAGGGCTGTCTTGGCCAATCTAGACCAGATGAGGTAGTTTGCACCTTTCAAAGTGACCGGAATCATCACTGACTTGTGTTGCTCCATCTGCTCTTTGCTTTTGTCCAGCGGGTAAAAGGGTGTACTCAAAAGAAAATGAAGCTCCGGATGATTAGTTTAGAGATAACAATATGGTGAACAGGTTTCTGCCTTAGAAAGAGATAAGTTGGACAGAAGAGAGTGAGAACAACCAAGAACCAGAGAAAGGACTCAGTAAGAACAATACTATTATCCGGTGGACAATAGGATTTGTGTGAGATTTTTGAAAAAGTAAACCGATTAAGTGAAAGAGCAAGTGAAGTAATGAAGATTTGCGGAAGAAATTAGGTGCTCAAGAGCGTTTAAGCTGATACCATGTTAGAAAATGAAGAACAGAGTGAAGAACCAGAGAGAAAGGAAGTAAACTCGAGAGAGAGAGAGAGAGATACTCGAAACTAAGAAAGAGAGTGAAGGGAAACTTATTTCCTTAGATTGAAGTGTGTATCGGTTACAAGTATAAGTAGGCAAGTTGCCTATACAGAGAATGAATAAAATAAGCTTTCCTAAGTACAAAAGAAAGAATAAACTAAAGGACTCTGCTCGAGGGAGGTGATCTGATCAAGGCATGAAAGTGACATGTCCTCAACGGTTCAACCCTTAAGAGGAACATGTGATCTTTCCAATTTGAATCAACCTTTCTTGCCTCTAAAATATCTCCAACGGTCTCTTCTTTCTTCTGGAATGAACCGAGGGCGAGTTTGAACTTGCCTTCCCTCCTAAGACACGTTAGGTTGAGCTGAGGTGCCTTATGAGTCAAGTATTGTACGAACATACTTGTAACTCAAGCAAGTTCAACTCTGCTTCTCCTTCACTTGTTTCCGGATCCTTTCTTTTTCTTATTTAATTATATACTTTGTCAATATGAATCACGATGTAAGAAGCTTGATTTGGACTCATTAATCAGTGTAGAATCACCCTGAAATTGAATCAATATCATTGGAGTTATAATGAAGAAGTTATCCCACTTTTAACCGAAGTGATTCCAGTTTGCCCTGTTTGGAGATTTGGCAATTTCTTCTTGATACTAATAAAACCAGAATGAATCACGATGTAAGAAGCTTGATTTGGACTCAGAAATCAGTGTCGAATCACCCTGAAGTTGACTCAAGATCATAGGAGTTATGATGAAGAAGTTATCCCACTTTTAACCGAAGTGATTCCAGTTTGCCCTGTTTGGAGATTTGGAAATTTATTCTTGATACCAATAAACCCAGAATGAATCACGATGTAAGAAGCTTGATTTAGACTTATAAATCAGTTTATAATCATCCTGAAGTTGAATCAATATCATTGGACTTATGATGAAGAAGTTATCCCAATTTTAACCGTAGTGATTCCAGTTTACCCTGTTTGGAGATTTGTCAAATTATTCTTGATACTAATAAAACCAGAATGAATCACGATGTAAGAAGCTTGATTTGGAATCATTAATCAGTGTAGAATCACCCTGAAGTTGAATCAATATCATTGGACTTATGATGAAGAAGTTATCCCACTTTTAACCGAAGTGATTCCAGTTTGCCCTCTTTGGAGATTTGGCAAATTATTCTTGATACCATTAAAACCAGAATGAATCACGTTGTAAGAAGCTTGATTTGGACTCATAAATCAGTGTAGAATCATTCTGAAGTTGAATCAATATCATTGGAATTATGATGAAGAAGTTATCCCACTTTTAACCGTAGTGATTCAAGTTTGCCCTGTTTGGAGATTTGGTAATTTCTTCTTGATACAAATAAAACCAGAATGAATCACGATGTAAGAAGCTTGATTTGGACTCATAAATCAGTGTAGAATCATCCTAAAGTTGAATCAATATCATTGGACTTATGATGAAGAAGTTATCCCACTTTTAACCGAAGTGATTCCAGTTTGCCCTGTTTGGAGATTTGACAACTTATTCTTGATACAAATGAAACCAGAATGAATTACGATGTAAGAAGCTTTATTTGGACTCATAAATCAGTGTCGAATCACCCTGAAGTTGACTCAAGATCATAGGAGTTATGATGAAGAAGTTATCCCACTTTTAACCGAAGTGATTCCAGTTTGCCCTGTTTGGAGATTTGGGAATTTATTCTTGATACAAATAAAACCAGAAAGAATCACGATGTAAGAAGCTTGATTTGGACTCATAAATCAGTGTAGAATCATCCTGAAGTTGAATCAATATCATTGGACTTATGATGAAGAAGTTATCCCACTTTTAACCGTAGTGATTCCAGTTCGCCCTGTTTGGAGATTTGACAATTTCTTCTTGATACAAATAAAATCAGAATGAATCACGATGTAAGAGGCTTGATTTGGACTCATTAATCAGTGTAGAATCACCCAGAAGTTGAATCAATATCATTGGAGTTATGATGAAGAAGCTATCCCACTTTTAACCGTAGTGATTCCAGTTTGCTCTGTTTGGAGATTTGGCAATTTCTTCTTGATACTAATAAAACGAGAATGAATCACGATGTAAGAAGCTTGATTTGGACTCATAAATCAGTGTCGAATCATCCTGAAGTTGAATCAATATCATTGGACTTATGGTGAAGAAGTTATCCCACTTTTAACCGAAGTGTTTCCAGTTTGCCCTGTTTGGAGATTTGGCAATTTATTCTTCATACAAATGAAACCAGAATGAATCACGATGTAAGAAGCTTGATTTGGACTCATAAATCAGTGTCGAATCACCCTGAAGTTGACTCAAGATCATAGGAGTTATGATGAAGAAGTTATCCCACTTTTAACCGAAGTGATTCCAGTTTGCCCTGTTTGGAGATTTGGGAATTTATTCTTCATACCAATAAAACCAGAATGAATCACGATGTAAGAAGCTTGATTTGGACTCATAAATCAGTCTAGAATCATCCTGAAGTTGAATCAATATCATTGGACTTATGATGAAAAAGTTATCCCACTTTTAACCGTAGTGATTCCAGTTTGCCCTGTTTGGAGATTTGGCAATTTCTTCTTGATACAAATAAAACCAGAATGAATCACGATGTAAGAAGCTTGATTTGGACTCATTAATCAGTGTAAAATCACCCTGAAGTTGAATCAATATCATTGGACTTATGATGAAGAAGTTATCCCACTTTTAACCGAAGTGATTCCAGTTTGCCCTCTTTGGATATTTGGCAACTTTTTCTCGATACCATTAAAACCAGAATGAGTCACGATGTAAGAAGCTTGATTTGGACTCATAAATCAGTGTAGAATCATCCTGAAGTTAAATCAATATCATTGGACTTATGATGAAGAAGTTATCCCACTTTTAACCGTAGTGATTCCAGTTTACCCTGTTTGGAGATTTTGCAATTTCTTCTTGATACAAATAAAACCAGAATGAATCACGATGTAAGAAGCTTGATCTGGACTCATAAATCAGTTTATAATCATCCTGAAGTTGAATCAATATCATTGGACTTATGATGAAGAAGTTATCCCACTTTTAACCGAAGTGATTCCAGTTTGTCCTGTTTGGAGATTTGGGAATTTATTCTTGATACTAATTAAACCAGAATGAATCACGATGTAAGAAGCTTGATTTGGACTCATTAATCAGTGTAGAATCACCCTGTAGTTGAATCAATATCATTGGAGTTATGATGAAGAAATTATCCAACTTTTAACCGAAGAGATTCCAGTTTGTCCTGTTTGGAGATTTGACAATTTCTTCTAGATACTAATAAAACAAGAATGGATCACGATGTAAGAAGCTTGATTTGGACTCATAAACCAGTGTCGAATCACCCTGAAGTTGACTCAAGATCATAGGAGTTATGATGAAGAAGTTATCCCACTTTTAACCGAAGTGATTCTAGTTTGCCCTGTTTGGAAATTTGGGAATTTATTCTTGATACTAATAAAACAAGAATGAATCACGATGTAAGAAGCTTGATTTGGACTCATTAATCAGTATAAAATCACCCTGAAGTTGAATCAATATCATTGGACTTATGATGAAGAAGTTATCCCACTTTTAACCGTAGTGATTCCAGTTTACCCTGTTTGGAGATTTGGCAATTTATTCATGATACAAATAAAACCAGAATGAATCACGATGTAAGAAGCTTGATCTGGACTCATAAATCAGTTTATAATCATCCTGAAGTTGAATCAATATCATTGGACTTATGATGAAGAACTTATCCCACTTTTAACCGAAGTGATTCCAGTTTGCCCTGTTTGGAGATTTGGGAATTTATTCTTGATACTAATTAAACCAGAATGAATCACGATGTAAGAAGCTTGATTTGGACTCATTAATCAGTGTAGAATCACCCTGTAGTCGAATCAATATCATTGGAGTTATGATGAAGAAATTATCCAACTTTTAACCAAAGTGATTCCAGTTTACCCTGTTTGGAGATTTGGCAATTTCTTCTTGATACTAATAAAACGAGAATGAATCACGATGTAAGAAGCTTGATTTGGACTCATAAATCAGTGTCGAATCACCCTGAAGTTGACTCAAGATCATAGGAGTTATGATGAAGAAGTTATCCCAATTTTAACCGAAGTGATTCCAGTTTGCCCTGTTTGGAAATTTGGGAATTTATTCTTGATACTAATAAAACCAGAATGAATCACGATGTAAGAAGCTTGATTTGGACTCATTAATCAGTGTAGAATCACCCTGAAGTTGAATCAATATCATTGGAGTTATGATGAAGTAGTTATCCCACTTTTAACCGAAGTGATTCCATTTTGCCCTGTTTGGAGATTTGGCAATTTCTTCTTGATACAAATAAAACCAGAATGAATCACGATGTAAGAAGCTTGATTTGGACTCATAAGTCAGTGTAGAATCATTCTGAAGTTGAATCAATATCATTGGACTTATGATGAAGAAGTTATCCCACTTTTAACCGTAGTGATTCCAGTTTACCCTGTTTGGAGATTTGGCAATTTCTTCTTGATACAAATAAAACGGAATGAATCACGATGTAAGAAGCTTGATCTGGACTCATAAATCAGTTTATAATCATCCTGAAGTTGAATCAATATCACTGGACTTATGATGAAGAAGTTATTCCACTTTTAACCGAAGTGATTCCAGTTTGCCCTGTTTGGAGATTTGGAAATTTCTTCTTGATACAAATAAAACCAGAATGAATCACAATGTAAGAAGCTTGATTTGGACTCATAAGTCAGTGTAGAATCATCCGGAAGTTGAATCAATATCATTGGACTTATGATGAAGAAGTTATCCCACTTTTAACCGTAGTGATTCCAGTTTACCCTGTTTGGAGATTTGGGAATTTCTTCTTGATACAAATAAAACCAGAATGAATCACGATGTAAGAAGCTTGATCTGGACTCATAAATCATTTTATAATCATCCTGAAGTTGAATCAATATCATTGGACTTATGATGAAAAAAGTTATCCCACTTTTAACTGAAGTGATTCCAGTTTGCCCTGTTTGGAGATTTAAGAATTTATTCTTGATACTAATAAAACCAGAATGAATCACGATGTAAGAAGCTTGATTTGGACTCATTAATCAGTGTAAAATCACCCTGAAGTTGAATCAATATCATTGGACTTATGATGAAGAAGTTATCCCACTTTTAACCGTAGTGATTCCAGTTTACCCTGTTTGGAGATTTGGCAATTTCTTCTTGATACTAATAAAACCAGAATGAATCACGATGTAAGAAGCTTGATTTGGACTCATTAATCAGTGTAAAATCACCCTGAAGTTGAATCAATATCATTGGACTTATGATGAAGAAGTTATCCCACTTTTAACCGTAGTGATTCCAGTTTACCCTGTTTGGAGATTTGGCAATTTCTTCTTGATACTAATAAAACCAGAATGAATCACGATGTAAGAAGCTTGATCTGGACTCATAAATCAGTGTCGAATCACCCTAAAGTTGAATCAATATCGTTGGACTTATGATGAAGAAGTTATCCCACTTTTAACCGAAGTGATTCCAGTTTGTCCTTTTTGGAGATTTGAGAATTTATTCTTGATACTAATAAAACCAGAATGAATCACGATGTAAGAAGCTTGATTTGGACTCATTAATCAGTGTAGAATCACCCTGAAGTTGAATCAATATCATTAGAGTTATAATGAAGAAGTTATCCCACTTTTAACCGAAGTGATTCCGGTTTGTCCTGTTTGGAGATTTGGCAATTTCTTCTTGATACTAATAAAACCAGAATGAATCACGATGTAAGAAGCTTGATTTGGACTCATAAATCAGTGTCGAATCACCCTGAAGTTGACTCAAGATCATAGGAGTTATGATGAAGAAGTTATCCCACTTTTAACCGAAGTGATTCATGTTTGCCCTGTTTGGAGATTTGGGAATTTATTCTTGATACCAATAAAACCAGAATGAATCACGATGTAAGAAGCTTGATTTAGACTCATAAATCAGTGTAGAATCATCCTGAAGTTGAATCAATATCATTGGACTTATGATGAAGAAGTTATCCCACTTTTAACCGTAGTGATTCCAGTTTACCCTGTTTGGAGATTTGGGAATTTATTTTTGATACTAATAAAAACAGAATGAATCACGATGTAAGAAGCTTGATTTGGAATCATTAATCAGTGTAGAATCACCCTGAAGTTGAATCAATATCATTGGACTTATGATGAAGAAGTTATCCCACTTTTAACCGAAGTGATTCCAGTTTGCCCTCTTTGGAGATTTGGCAAATTATTCTTGATACCATTAAAACCAGAATGAATCACGTTGTAAGAAGCTTGATTTGGACTCATAAATCAGTGTAGAATCATCCTGAAGTTGAATCAATATCATTGGACTTATGATGAAGAAGTTATCCCACTTTTAACCGTAGTGATTCAAGTTTGTCCTGTTTGGAGATTTGGCAATTTCTTCTTGATACAAATAAAACCAGAATGAATCACGATGTAAGAAGCTTGATTTGGACTCATAAATCAGTGTAGAATCATCCTGAATTTGAATCAATATCATTGGACTTATGATGAAGAAGTTATCCCACTTTTAACCGAAGTGATTCCAGTTTGCCCTATTTGGAGATTTGGCAATTTATTCTTGATACAAATGAAACAGAATGAATTACGATGTAAGAAGCTTGATTTGGACTCATAAATCAGTGTCGAATCACCCTGAAGTTGACTCAAGATCATAGGAGTTATGATGAAGAAGTTATCCCACTTTTAACCGAAGTGATTCCAGTTTGCCCTGTTTGGGATTTGGAAATTTATTCTTGATACAAATAAAACCAGAATGAATCACGATGTAAGAAGCTTGATTTGGACTCATAAATCAGTGTCGAATCACCCTGAAGTTGACTCAAGATCATAGGAGTTATGATGAAGAAGTTATCCCACTTTTAACCGAAGTGATTCCAGTTTGCCCTGTTTGGAGATTTGGCAATTTCTTCTTGATACTAATAAATACAGAATGAATCATGATGTAAGAAGCTTGATTTGGACTCATAAATCAGTGTCGAATCACCCTGAAGTTGACTCAAGATCATAGTAGTTATGATGAAGAAGTTATCCCACTTTTAACCGAAGTGATTCCAGTTTGTCTTGTTTGGAAATTTGGGAATTTATTCTTGATACTAATAAAACCAGAATGAATCACGATGTAAGAAGCTTGATTTGGACTCATTAATCAGTGTAGAATCACCCTGAAGTTGAATCAATATCATTGGAGTTATGATGAAGAAGTTATCCCACTTTTAACCGGAGTGATTCCAGGTTGCCCTGTTTAGAGATTTGGCAATTTCTTCTTGATACAAATAAAACCAGAATGAATCACGATGTAAGAAGCTTGATCTGGACTCATAAATCAGTGTAGAATCATCCTGAAGTTGAATCAATATCATTGGACTTATGATGAAGAAGTTATCCCACTTTTAACCGGAGTGATTCCAGTTTGCCCTGTTTGGAGATTTGGCAATTTCTTCTTGATACAAATAAAACCAAAATGAATCACGATGTAAGAAGATTGATTTGGACTCATAAGTCAGTGTAGAATCATCCTGAAGTTGAATCAATATCATTGGACTTATGGTGAAGAAGTTATCCCACTTTTAACCGAAGTGATTCCAGTTTGTCCTGTTTGGAGATTTGGCAATTTCTTCTTGATACTAATAAAACCAGAATGAATCACGATGTAAGAAGCTTGATTTGGACTCATAAATCAGTGTCGAATCACCCTGAAGTTGACTCAAGATCATAGGAGTTATGATGAAGAAGTTATGCCACTTTTAACCGAAGTGATTCCAGTTTGCCCTGTTTGCAGATTTGGGAATTTATTCTTGATACCAATAAAACCAGAATGAATCACGATGTAAGAAGCTTGATTTAGACTCATAAATCAGTGTAGAATCATCCTGAAGTTGAATCAATATCATTGGACTTATGATGAAGAAGTTATCCCACTTTTAACCGTAGTGATTCCAGTTTACCCTGTTTGGAGATTTGGGAATTTATTCTTGATACTAATAAAACCAGAATGAATCACGATGTAAGAAGCTTGATTTGGAATCATTAATCAGTGTAGAATCACCCTGAAGTTGAATCAATATCATCGGACTTATGATGAAGAAGTTATCCCACTTTTAACCGAAGTGATTCCAGTTTGCCCTCTTTGGAGATTTGGCAAATTATTCTTGATACCATTAAAACCAGAATGAATCACGTTGTAAGAAGCTTGATTTGGACTCATAAATCAGGGTAGAATCATCCTGAAGTTGAATCAATATCATTGGACTTATGACGAAGAAGTTATCCCACTTTTAACCGTAGTGATTCAAGTTTGCCCTGTTTGGAGATTTGGCAATTTCTTCTTCATACAAATAAAATCAGAATGAATCACGATGTAAGAAGCTTGATTTGGAATCATTAATCAGTGTAGAATCACCCTGAAGTTGAATCAATATCATTGGACTTATGATGAAGAAGTTATCCCACTTTTAACCGAAGTGATTCCAGTTTGCCCTCTTTGGAGATTTGGCAAATTATTCTTGATACCATTAAAACCAGAATGAATCACGTTGTAAGAAGCTTGATTTGGACTCATAAATCAGTGTAGAATCATCCTGAAGTTGAATCAATATCATTGGACTTATGATGAAGAAGTTATCCCACTTTTAACCGTAGTGATTCAAGTTTGTCCTGTTTGGAGATTTGGCAATTTCTTCTTGATACAAATAAAACCAGAATGAATCACGATGTAAGAAGCTTGATTTGGACTCATAAATCAGTGTAGAATCATCCTGAATTTGAATCAATATCATTGGACTTATGATGAAGAAGTTATCCCACTTTTAACCGAAGTGATTCCAGTTTGCCCTGTTTGGAGATTTGGCAATTTATTCTTGATACAAATGAAACAGAATGAATTACGATGTAAGAAGCTTGATTTGGACTCATAAATCAGTGTCGAATCACCCTGAAGTTGACTCAAGATCATAGGAGTTATGATGAAGAAGTTATCCCACTTTTAACCGAAGTGATTCCAGTTTGCCCTGTTTGGGATTTGGAAATTTATTCTTGATACAAATAAAACCAGAATGAATCACGATGTAAGAAGCTTGATTTGGACTCATAAATCAGTGTCGAATCACCCTGAAGTTGACTCAAGATCATAGGAGTTATGATGAAGAAGTTATCCCACTTTTAACCGAAGTGATTCCAGTTTGCCCTGTTTGGAGATTTGGCAATTTCTTCTTGATACTAATAAATACAGAATGAATCATGATGTAAGAAGCTTGATTTGGACTCATAAATCAGTGTCGAATCACCCTGAAGTTGACTCAAGATCATAGTAGTTATGATGAAGAAGTTATCCCACTTTTAACCGAAGTGATTCCAGTTTGTCTTGTTTGGAAATTTGGGAATTTATTCTTGATACTAATAAAACCAGAATGAATCACGATGTAAGAAGCTTGATTTGGACTCATTAATCAGTGTAGAATCACCCTGAAGTTGAATCAATATCATTGGAGTTATGATGAAGAAGTTATCCCACTTTTAACCGGAGTGATTCCAGGTTGCCCTGTTTGGAGATTTGGCAATTTCTTCTTGATACAAATAAAACCAGAATGAATCACGATGTAAGAAGCTTGATCTGGACTCATAAATCAGTGTAGAATCATCCTGAAGTTGAATCAATATCATTGGACTTATGATGAAGAAGTTATCCCACTTTTAACCGGAGTGATTCTAGTTTGCCCTGTTTGGAGATTTGGCAATTTCTTCTTGATACAAATAAAACCAAAATGAATCACGATGTAAGAAGATTGATTTGGACTCATAAGTCAGTGTAGAATCATCCTGAAGTTGAATCAATATCATTGGACTTATGGTGAAGAAGTTATCCCACTTTTAACCGAAGTGATTCCAGTTTGTCCTGTTTGGAGATTTGGCAATTTCTTCTTGATACTAATAAAACCAGAATGAATCACGATGTAAGAAGCTTGATTTGGACTCATAAATCAGTGTCGAATCACCCTAAAGTTGAATCAATATCATTGGACTTATGATGAAGAAGTTATCCCACTTTTAACCGAAGTGATTCCAGTTTGTCCTGTTTGGAGATTTGAGAATTTATTCTTGATACTAATAAAACCAGAATGAATCACGATGTAAGAAGCTTGATTTGGACTCATTAATCAGTGTAGAATCACCTTGAAGTTGAATCAATATCATTGGACTTATGATGAAGAAGTTATCCCACTTTTAACCGTAGTGATTCCAGTTTACCCTGTTTGGAGATTTGGCAATTTCTTCTTGATACTAATAAAACCAGAATGAATCACGATGTAAGAAGCTTGATCTGGACTCATAAATCAGTGTCGAATCACCCTAAAGTTGAATCAATATCATTGGACTTATGATGAAGAAGTTATCCCACTTTTAACCGAAGTGATTCCAGTTTGTCCTGTTTGGAGATTTGAGAATTTATTCTTGATACTAATAAAACCAGAATGAATCACGATGTAAGAAGCTTGATTTGGACTCATTAATCAGTGTAGAATCACCCTGAAGTTGAATCAATATCATTGGAGTTATAATGAAGAAGTTATCTCACTTTTAACCGAAGTGATTCCAGTTTGTCCTGTTTGGAGATTTGGCAATTTCTTCTTGATACTAATAAAACCAGAATGAATCACGATGTAAGAAGCTTGATTTGGACTCATAAATCAGTGTCGAATCACCCTGAAGTTGACTCAAGATCATAGGAGTTATGATGAAGAAGTTATGCCACTTTTAACCGAAGTGATTCCAGTTTACCCTGTTTGGAGATTTGGGAATTTATTCTTGATACCAATAAAACCAGAATGAATCACGATGTAAGAAGCTTGATTTAGACTCATAAATCAGTGTAGAATCATCCTGAAGTTGAATCAATATCATTGGACTTATGATGAAGAAGTTATCCCACTTTTAACCGTAGTGATTCCAGTTTACCCTGTTTGGAGATTTGGGAATTGATTCTTGATACTAATAAAACCAGAATGAATCACGATGTAAGAAGCTTGATTTGGAATCATTAATCAGTGTAGAATCACCCTGAAGTTGAATCAATATCATTGGACTTATGATGAAGAAGTTATCCCACTTTTAACCGAAGTGATTCCAGTTTGCCCTCTTTGGAGATTTGGCAAATTATTCTTGATACCATTAAAACCAGAATGAATCACGTTGTAAGAAGCTTGATTTGGACTCATAAATCAGGGTAGAATCATCCTGAAGTTGAATCAATATCATTGGACTTATGACGAAGAAGTTATCCCACTTTTAACCGTAGTGATTCAAGTTTGCCCTGTTTGAAGATTTGGCAATTTCTTCTTCATACAAATAAAATCAGAATGAATCACGATGTAAGAAGCTTGATTTGGACTCATAAATCAGTGTAGAATCATCCTGAAGTTGAATCAATATCATTGGACTTATGATGAAGAAGTTATCCCACTTTTAACCGAAGTGGTTCCAGTTTGCCCTTTTGGAGATTTGGCAATTTATTCTTGATACAAATGAAACCAGAATGAATTACGATGTAAGAAGCTTGATTGGGACTCATAAATCAGTGTCGAATCATCCTGAAGTTGACTCAAGATCATAGGACTTATGATGAAAGTTATCCCACTTTTCAACCGAAGTGATTCCAGTTTGCCCTGTTTGGAGATTTTGAGAATTTATTTCATGATACAAATAAAACCAGAATGAATCACGATGTAAGAAGCTTGATTTGGACTCATAAATCAGTGTAGAATCATCCTGAAGTTGAATCAATATCACTGGATTATGATGAAGAAGTTATCCCACTTGTAACCGAAAATGATTCCAGTTTGCCCTGTTTGGAGAT
>CAJHQQ010005750.1:0-10000 GCA_905132885.1 Moricandia moricandioides | reverse complement strand
TACAACTACCTCAGTAAAACAAGTAGAAATTGATACAACTACCTTAGTAGAACTAGCAGACTAATTATACGTCGTAATTAAAATTTGAAAATAAAAATTTTGAATTTTTTAAAAAGATTGAAATTTGAAAATTTTGAAATTTCATTTTTTTTTAAATATATAAAATCTTAATTTGAAAATAAACGAGCGTAAAATCGGGTTTCTATATTTTCTTTAAATGTTGAAGAGTATTAAGATTACTGAAGGATATAGTGGATTTTTTTTCTATAAGAACATATGAGATGATGACTCCTCATAAAACTTTATTGAACTCGCG
This sequence comes from Moricandia moricandioides, assembly GCA_905132885.1. NCBI lineage: Eukaryota > Viridiplantae > Streptophyta > Magnoliopsida > Brassicales > Brassicaceae > Moricandia > Moricandia moricandioides. The sequence goes on along the minus strand of CAJHQQ010005750.1, from coordinate 9,684 downwards.
GATAGGGGCACCCATGGTCAGAGCGAATTAAATCTTAGGATTTATTTCCCCAATCTATGAAGGCCCCCATTTTCTGTAAAATATAAATTTATAATTATTTATAAAATTAAAAGTTTTCTGCTAGAAAAAAAAACAGTTCCGCTATGAAATAAATGCAATGAATCTAAAAGAAAGTACCACAATTAAATGTGACCAACAATTACTTTTAAATAGAAAAGGTAATATTTTTCAAAAACATTTTAACTTTTTTTTGTTCTTCTGTATCTAAAAAATCTTTATTCACCTTCCTTATTTATTTTTCAATGAGTCTTTTCTCAGTAATATTAAGTTATACATAATAAGTTATTGAAATGTTAAATATAGGCCCTTAGTTTTTCTTTTGCTTATATCCCCAAGATTTATAGGAGCACACCTACTCGTAGACAAACTCGGTGAGCCAACTTAGTGAATTAGAAATGATATAAAATTTAAGTACATAGTAATATATTTTTTTCTAATTGTGATATGAGATTGTATACTTCATCATCGTAAATTTTGGGACTTTAGTTTTTAATTTATTTGAATAGTAGTTTTTAATAAAATGAAAAACGTGCAAAAATGCCACAATATTTATATGAATTTCTAAGATTTAAACTCTTTGTCACGAGAATTGTTAACCATTAGAAGAGTAATATGGATAATCACAGTAAATGTATATATACTATTAGTTTATTCTTATTCATTCTTTGGATTCATTTTCTTTATTCTTTAGTAATGTATAAAAGAATGCTTAAAGTTACGGAATGAATCATTTCTTTTTACAGTTTAAAATAAGTATATAATTCATTTTATTTTTATCTTTAAAATATTGTTGTAAACATGCAATTTTTTAGGAACAAGCAATAAAGTAAAAAATATTGAAGAAAATTATCATTTTTTTGAATATTCAAACGCTTTGTGCAACTAAAACCTTTGGTCATCTAGCCTCATAAAACGAGAAATCGTCTCTTTTCTCCTTATAGCTAAAACAAAAAGTTAAAATATCTTTTTCATTATTAGTTTTGTTTTGATTTATTTTATTCATAAAATAATTAAATTACGTAAACTTCTTTAACCCTAATAAGATAACAAGTGTTGATGAGTTTTCATTTTTCAGTTTCTTCTTTTCTTCTCTTTTCCTCCGACTTTTTTTTTTATTATTCTCTGCAAAATTGTTTTTCTCATTCTTTCTCCATATCATTTCTTTTCTTTTTTCTCTGCGACAAACCACTTAAATCTAAAACAATGGTGGAGAAAATGATGGAAACTAAGATGGTGGATTTAGTTGTTTTACAAAAAATTAGATCTACGATTTTACATCTACAATTTTTACATATTCTGGATTTTTCGAGTTAGGGATTTAAAGACATGATGAAACAAAAACAATGTTATGATATCTGAGTTTTTTGGATTTAGGGTTCTTATTGTTTTTCTTCAATTTTAGGGTTATAATCATATGATTAAAGATCATGTTTATTACATTCAATAAAAAAATATCCAAGTATAATCTGATGCATATATTTGAATTATGCTAAGATTTATTACTTAAATATTAAAATTTAATAACATATAAAAATAGTTTCATATATTTATGCGTAGACTCTTAATTTTATTGTTGGTTGGTTAATTTATTTGATAATATATAACTATCTTCTCATAATTTTATATCTCTTTGGAATTAATCCTTGAGAATCATTGTTTGACGTCCAACCTTTCTTATCGATAGCCAAATTATCTTTAACTGAGCTTTGAAGATTTTGTCGGGATAACAACATTTTTAAGTATTTGTATTTTGTTTTGTTGAAGCTAATATTATGTTTAAAAGTTTTAGCCGCCTACACATCAGCATGTAGTATAACAATTGTAATTATTTACATGTTTGTCCCTAGTATAACAATTGCAACTATTTACATATTTGTCTAATACAATTTGCAAATTATAATTCTAATTCTGAAGGTTAAATATCATATAAAGAACGTGTAACCATCATGTCTTATATTAAATCATTTACCTAATATTATGTCCATATAAAACTCTTAAATTTCATATGTCTTAGTATTGGAATATATATATATATATATATATATATATATATATATATATATATATATATATATATATATATATATATATATATATATATATATATATATATATATATATATATATATATATATATATATATATATATATATATATATATATATATATATATATATAAGTATAATAATAACAAGTAAATAATGCATAGAAATTCAGTTTTTATTGGTTATTCTATCTTGATCTAGATTCTCAGACCACATTTAATTTGAGTAATAAAATAACCTTTTGATATAATTACATAACAAGTAAATAATGTCTTAGCAATTTAAATATGAAATTAACAGTCCATGTTCTGCTATTATCCATTGCTATTGTTTAGGCCATCCATCTTTGTATATGATACTATCAATGGTAATTACATATATATATATATATATATATATTTGTATGCAAGTTTTTTTAATTCGCATACATGTCCTTCATCTACACATTGATGATATGTGATTGTATCACTTTGAACCACCAGCGATTTCCACTACCAACCAAAAGGTACACCGTCAAATAAGGTTACCATAATTAAATCAAGTAGAAAATAGCAGTGATAATCATCGATCGAGGCTTCTCTGAACACATGTGAATAAACCTCTTGCCTATAACCAGAAGAAAATCTCAAAACTGCAGTCTATCACACCGAAGAAGATAAGCCCCAACGATTAGCAAAAAAACAATCATTGTAACCACCACCTGAACATGGCGAAGAGGTCTGCTTCGTCGCATTTGGAACTAATCAGTCTCAATCACTCGAGAGATCGAACACATCGACACTTTGCTCTAAAATATTTAAATAATTGGCAAAGAGATTTATTCGCATGTGAGGGGAAATCAAGCAATCCGATTAGAAAATAGAGATGAAAACAGAAAAGCAAAGCTCATGGGTAGAAGGTATCTCAAAAATTAACATAATTTTCTGTCTTCCCACGTTTAACTATTTACTGGTGATATTTGCATGTATTAGCGCCTCCAGAGAGTGTGATGTTGATATATTTTCTGGCTTAGCTGAATAATAAAAAATTTGGGTGTTCTATGTCATTTGTAATTGGTCTATCAAATAGCAAAAAAAATTATGTTAACTTGTTACAAGTTATTTAAGACGATTAATATTGTATTCAGTGTTAAATATAATATTATCGGTCCATAAACATATTTTTAAAAATATAAAGGATGATGAGGATATTTTGTGTGGATATTACTGGTGTTGAATGGCCAACTCCAAAACTAATAAAGGAATCTGATCGGAAAAGATGAGGACACAACAAAAGAAAAACGAAATAATTTGATAAGAGAAGATAATATACTACCGAGTATGTCACTGGATAATGAAGAATTCTAAACGTTTTTTTTGTTTAGTACTAGTTTAACTTGTTAAGAATATTTTACAACAATAATCATACAATTAAAGATTTTCTACATGTTTATTATACAATTAATAATCATACAACAGAAAGATTGGTATGATATTACGCATATATTTGAATTGTGTTAAGATTTAGTATTAGAATTTTTTTTTTACTATAATTGTTTTCATATATTTATGTGTATACTTGAATTAGCCTCTTAGTTTTATTGTTATCCTGATTTATTTGATAACATATAACTGTTTATTCATATTTTATATATGTTTGGAATTAATCATTGAGAATCATTGTTTAACGTCCAAATTTTCTTATTGATAGATAATATTATTTTAGCTGAGCTTTAAAGGTGTAAAATTTTCAAGTATTTGTGTTTTTTTTGAAGCTAATATTATGTTTAAAAATACAAATTAGCGGTTAGATACCATCATGTAGTATAAAATGCAATTATTTACATGTTTGTCTAAGAAAATTTACAAATTGTATTTTTAATTTTGAAGGTCAAACTTCATATACTAACATGTAACCATCATGTCTTATATAAAGTCATTTACCCAACTTTGTATTGATATATAAATATTATATTTCATATAAGGTTATTTATTAAAACATCTCTTTGGTATTATAATAGCAAATACACTTGTTTAAGACTAGCGTTTTGCGCGAAATGAGTATTCTATATACAAATTATTTTTATATGCAATTATTTATTTTATATTATTTTACATATTATTAAATAACAAAATAATAAATATATATTGAATAATGGAGAAATCATTAGTTATTACTTATATAGTTAATTTTTGCAAGTACATAAATCAAAGTAATAACTTATGTTTATTTACAATCATTTTATGGTAAAATAATCTAAACAATCACTTTATCTATTTTGTATGGTATAAAATTAAATTTAAATGATATTAATATATATATATATATATATATATATATATATATATATATATATATATATATATATATAGTACGTCTAAATTATTTTGGGTCAAATAGAATGGATACCAATTAAATGAAACTTGCTAATCATATGGTTTTATTATCATTTATATCTTTTTATAACAAAAATCTAATCCACTGATAGTAAAATTTTCAGTTCGGAAATTTTATAGTTTACTAATTTATAATCATTCTTAAAAACTCAATGCAAATTTTGAAATTAAATATTATGTTCTCAATACTTGTTTAATGAAAAATTTTAAATTAAAATATGTATGAATTTTTATATGATATATAGTTTAATATATACATATAATGAAACAATATATATATATATATATATATATATTAATCATATATATATATATATATATATATATATATTCAAAATATAACATATATGAAAAATTTAATTTTTTATTTATGGTTAATATGTGATAGAATATGCCAACAAGCTCGTCCTATATTCCTGGATGGTATATTAACTTCCATGTAATTAGAGCTAAAGCTCATGTATATATTGACTGTCTCATGAATGTTAATAAGCAAGGAATACAATCGATTGTATGGTATCAGAGCTAAAGCTCTTGCGACCTTCTCTTCTTCTCTTTCTTTCTTCTAATCCAAATTCTCACTTCTTCTTCTCTGGTTTTAATGGCAGCCAACGCCATGGAAAGGGCCTTTGGAGTAACCAACATTAAGTCCCACATCCCCCTGATTCTGGACTTTGAAGATCACAACTATGACGCATGGCGTGAGCTATTTCACACATACTGCCTCACGTTTGATGTTCTTGGCTACCTCGATGGAACCAGTCTCCCGGCTGACAACAACGACGCCGCTTGGTTCAAAAGCGATGGTTTGGTAAAGCTTTGGCTTTATGGCACTCTCTCTAAGCCATTGTTCCGCTCCACATTCAATACTGGTGGATCTGCAAGGGACATTTGGCTTCGCATCGAAAATCAGTTCAGGGACAACAAAGAGGCATGCGCACTCCAGTTGGATCATAATCTCCGTACTACCGAGATTGGAGACAAATCTGTTCACGAGTACTGCCAAACACTCAAATCCATCTCTGATCTCCTAGCCAATCTTGACTCACCCGTGGCCGGTAGGACTCTCGTAATGTACCTACTAAATGGACTTAACGAGATGTTTGATAACATTATTAATGTTATCAAACACAAGGACCCGTTTCCAACCTTTGATGCTGCCAAATCAATGCTGCTAAATGAGGAAACACGTCTTAAGCGTTGCCAGAAGACTCCAGCCACTTCAGACAATGCCTCTTCGCCTACTGTTCTCACTGCATCCACAATAGAGAAACCTCAACAACAGAGGTTCAACAGAGGAACCCAAAAGCAGAACCGTGGACGTGGACGCGGTGGCTTCTCCCAACGACCATGGAACAATAACTGGAACACAAACTATCAGCAATGGTCCTCTTCCTTTCTTTCCCGGACCAATGCCACAGTGGCATGCATATCCAACTCCATGGACTCAAAACATGCGTGGAATTCTCGGATCTCAACCAACTCGACCGGCTCAAGCTCACGTCGCTGATACCACTCTCCAGCCAACAACAGATATCGCTCATGCCTTCAACACAATGACGATCGGAGACCCGAGTGCTGCAAATTGGTATATGGATTCTGGTGCTACAGCACATTTGGCCTCCTCCTCAGGTATGCTAAACTCTGTTCTTAATGACTGCATCGGAAATCAGTAATAGTTGGTAACGGTTCTAAAATTCCTATCACTTCATATGGTTATGCGGTCATTCTTACAACTTCTCATAATCTATCATTGCAAAATGTTCTTGTTGCTCCTAATATCGTTAAAAATCTCATCTCAGTACGTTGGTTTACTAATGACAATTGGTGTTCTGTTGAATTTGACCCATTTGGCTTTACCATAAAGGATCTCAACACCAAGAGGATACTTCTCTGCAGTGACAGTGATGGTGACCTCTACTCTCTGCCATGTCAATCTCAATAAACCGGTTACTGCTCCTTTTGCTCTCATGACCGCTGCCTCTCCTTTCTTATGGCACAGGAGGCTCGGACATGTCAACAAAGTCTCTCTTCAGTCTTTAGTTTTCTTCTCTTTCTATTTCTTGTAATAAATAGGTTCCTCAACAACATTTGTGAAGCCTGTCAGCTTGGTAAACACTTAAAACTTCCATTTTATAATTCAAAATTCTATTGTTTCCTCACCTTTTGAGTTGATACATTCAGACGTTTGGACATCACCCATACCAAGTATAACTGGTATCCGCTATTATGTTTCTTTTCTTGGACCAGTATTCACATTTTTATGGGTTTATCCACTACGAAAGAAATTGAAGTGTTCTCCAAATTTATTCACTTCGCTAACTATGTTCAAACGCAGTTCAAACGTCAAATTCAGTCACTACAATGTGATAATGGTGGGGAGTACAACAATGCTCAATTTCACAACTATTTTTCTTCCAAAGGCATTATTGTGCTCTTCTCTTGTCCCCACACATCACAGCAGAATGGGAGGTCCGAGCGTATGATCCGCACAATCAACAACACCATACGTACTCTCCTATCCCAAGCTAGACTGTCTCCCTTCTTTCTGGGTGGAAGCTCTTCACACTTCAGTTCACATTCTCAACATTCTTCCTTCCACTGCCATCAATTACAAAGTCCCATACACTTTTTGTACAATAAAAGCCGTCTTATGATCACCTAAAACGTTCGGGCTGCCTATGCTTCCCAACATCAATCACTCATCTCTTCACAAAACTGGCAGCTCGATCTTCTCCGTGCTTGTTTCTCGGGTATCCTACAAAATCACCAAAGGATACCGCTGCTTAGACCTCAAGACAAGAAAAATCATCCTCTCCCGTCTTGTAGTCTTCGATGAAACAATCTTCCCATCAGCTCAAACTCTTTCCAAACAAAAACAAGCTTACAACTTTCTTGACTCTCAATCAGAAACCTCTCCAATTTTAAATCGATTCTGGAAGGTACGCTTACTCAGCCACATCTTTCGATCACTTCCGTGCATGTTTCACAAAATCTTCCTTCGGTGACCAATCCTCTGCTCCTCCAACTCGTCATCCCATGACAACACGGAGTAGAGACCGGCACACGAAGACATAAAAAGTTTCTCTCCCTTGCTTACACTCCTTACATATCATACACTGCGTTCTGCATAGTTCCCCTTCCCGAGCATTAGTCTAGTTAAGGCTCTCTTTATCGATAGGATTCTTCCCACAAAACATCGGCAAGTCACATACATGGAAACAGATTATACAAACGAGTAACACAGGTAGCACTAAGTTAATTAACGACAATAGAAAGTGTACGACTCCATTACCGCTTGTACCAGGAACACAAGCTTTGTTGAAGGTGCACTAAACAATGTGCGTTTTATGTGGCTTAATAATAAGCATAAGTGCTAGATGCAGGACACTCAACATTGAAGCAGGGCAAAACACCAGAACTTTCTAAGGCATCAATAATTCTACGATGGTGAACTAATTGCGCAAAAAGCTAAGCATCAGGACCGTGGACCTCTTTAGAATATACGAAAATATTGTTTTACAGTTCTTTCTCGTTGGCGCCTAGGGATGTCTCTATCGGCCTATCTTGTGATTGATGTTTGGGCATTAGGTTCTTTGGCACGCTCAGAAACGCTGAGGGAATATCGACCAACTCAGGATTTCTTAGTGGTTAATTGTGTATATAACCGTTTGTCGAATATGAAATACCACCGTGTGTTATTGGTGTGATTCGAGACACACAGATCTTTCCCAGGTTTCAGCGATGAAATTGCTAGGCATATTTTAACTACGAAAGAAGAGCCCTAAATATGGACCTATTTTCTATAAGCATCTTAGACTTGGTCGCGTCTCTCAGGAAATGCTCGCATCTACACGATAGGACCAAAGTTCGTGAGCAAAATTTGGGTTTCAATTGCAAATCAAGATAGCGCACACCATATTGCTCACTCCTTATACGGTGGCTAATGAGGCGACGCAAGGGGCCAGCACTAGTAAGGGAGATTACTTCATTAGGACCAATCTTCTATCCAGTTGTCAATTGTTGCGGACATTCTTTGGTTTTACACATAGCTTTCTCGACCCAGACTCACTAGTATGTTCGAGTTCAAAGTCGACATCGCTCAGCCGGTACATTCGCGAACATCTTGAGCTTTGAGATGTCTGATGAACTCCCACTTCTATATCTTATTACTATTTTTTAATCGGGATCACAGCTTCGATGTAGAACTAATCTTCTACTGGATTTATTGTTCATTTTTCTTTCATACACGATTCACAAACTGCATATGGGCATACAAAAGACAATAGCTCTAAGGGAAGCTTGACAGAGTCCCATTATCGCCAGGTCGTACAGCAATTTGTTATCTAGTCTCATTAGGCTTTCGAGGACATCTCCTTCGCGAAGTACTACAAGTCAAAAGTACTTCCATAGGATGGAATAGGAGATTGAATCTATTCACCACAAACACACAGGTACCATGAGCATACAGAAAAGATATATCTCGCCTAGGTGCCTGGAGGACTTCAAGCTAATCCTCTCAGGGAGGTTTCCTTGAGACTCCGTCACAGACATACAAATGCTGTTTATCACAGCTATGTTAATAACAATTCCGATCACGCCACAAACGAACTGCCACCCGACATCTCAAAACGCCATCTAAAACGGGTCCCTTACACTCCATAATATTCACGCGATATAAAAAGGAACCTCTGGAATCAAAAGGTGGTGGCGTACAGCCCTTTGTCATTCATTCAATCTCATATTTATTCCACTAGGCATTTTACCGCCGGTAAATCGACTTTGTATCGTCTTTTCAGAGCACAGAGGGATCTCGGGACTAGATTTGCCTCGGGGTATCTATATATCTGCTGCTTTTGGATGTAAGATCAGGTCCTACATGCGTGCCCTAAGAGATATAAACCATATAGGGAAGAAAATTCGGAATTTCTAACTTTCGTGGTCCTCTAAGTATGTTAACAGAGAGTATAGCTCAAGTTACTAACACTTATTTTGCAGGTATCATATCGGATTTTGACTTCAGCGGAGTGATTAAGTAGTGCGTATAACGAAAATTGCGTGGGTTTTGCCAAAGTTGGTCGCTGGATGGTTATTTTAGTTCCTTGTCGGGTGCGATAAAGTAAGAGAAATCTCTATTAGGTACTCTGAGCCAGTATGATGCCCAGTCTGAGACTTGTATCACCGGCTTGATCAGGAATAACGAC
>CAJHQQ010005749.1:0-14425 GCA_905132885.1 Moricandia moricandioides | reverse complement strand
ACAGGACTTGGGGTGCGTTTGTTTTTTAAGACGGGCTAAGTGGTTCGGCGGGCCAATGGCTAAGTGGAATAGAACGGCCGACAATTCGCCGCGATCCAGGCACTAAAGTGTAGTGGAATCGGATGACATCTCCGAAAATCAGGACAGGTGTCCCGCCTATTCGAAAACTCCAACTCTAAACCCCCGATACTACCAACGCCGCTCCCGCCAGAACTCTGGATTCGCCGCGTCGCCTCGTCGCCGCTGCATCAACCACCGTGCGCTCGTGAGCCGCGCCACCCGCGGTCGCGGGACGGTCGGCGCCGCCGCTCGACGAGCCTCGAACTCAATACGTTCCTCGCATGGTTTCAAGCAGAGGATTCTGTCCAAAGTGGAGCGCCCCGGGCCCGGCCTACCTTATCAGTTACACCACAATGGAGTACCACACCGACTCTATTAGATACGGCGAATATGCGCTACACAGTCCTATTCCTCATCTCCAGAATATGTCCTATTAGACAACTCAGTCACATGCATCTTACACCAGCATTTGCTGCCGGCGCACCAACTGCAATAATCTGCTTCATGAGTTATCTTACCTCATTCACACCCGTATATCACATGATATCACCGGACTTAATAGCGCAGTCATCTTTCATAGAACCACGACTCTTGCAGTTCGCAGACACGAGGGCTCAAAATCACCTGACGCGCGGAACAGCCAGCTGATCGTACCATGATAGATCTTGACTGTCGGCAGAAACGCTACATCGAGAACGTTGAAAGAAGCAATGGCTGGGCCATTAAATTTTTGTAATGGGTTCCAAATTTTTTTTTCAAAAACATAAGTTATCAACCATCAAAAAATTATAAATATAATCTATGAGCACTAAGCTTGAAACTTATTTATCAGAGTTTCATTTACTACATTTTTAAATATTTTTTCGATAAAACATTGTAGGTTTAAATGCGGCTCTCTCTCTTATTTATTTCTACCTTATCCTTCTCTTAAAGTCGACTTTTAGATATGTTTTCTCTCTGGCGGTTGGACGGCGAGTGAGCGTCTGTTCTGACGCCGGAAGAGACATCCTTCTCTCTAGTTATCTTGTTTTCCCTTTTTGAAACACCGGTGTTCCAGTCTCTCTCTCTCTCTCTCTCTCTCTCTCTCTCTCCATGAGCCATGTGTAACTTCTCGAAATCAGTGAGTCCCTTCCGATCAAAGTAATTCTCCATCCAAGAAAGCCATTCCTGCAATTCTACATCAGAAAACAGGGGAACCTCTACGATTCCCATGGTTTCGCTCTCCAGTAGCGAATGCAAAAATCCTCACACCGATTGTTTATAAAAGAACAACTCATCTCGTAACTCGTAACGATCGACGAAACTCTCCGATCAATCCCTTCGTCAATCCTTGTATCTGCACAGTCAACACCGTCGCACCACCGCGTTTTGATTCGATCTCAGTTTCACCGCACCAATGATAGAGTTTGGTTATCTCTAACTCTCTGATTCTTCTTATTGATTACTCAAACACCGATTACAAGAGAAACTGAATACAAGATGAACAAGGAGCTGATAGAGTGAATCTCAGATCAGGATCTCATGTCGATCTCAACCTGAAGACTCAACACGATCTCATGGCGATCGTGAGGAAGGAAGACTCATGACGTCTCACTCTTTCTACAACATCAGCATCCCCTCAAATGAAGAAGAAGAACTCTATTTATATCTCGGCCTTCATCGTGAGTCTTCTTCAACCGCAAACCTTCCAAGTCCACTAGAGTCTCTTATCTCTTTATTTCTTATTTATGTCAGCAATTATCTGGCCTTTTCATAATAAGTATCTATCAATACTTCCCCTTTGAAAACAAGCTTGCCCACAAGCTTGTATGAGAAGAAACCATTGACTCATGGATCGTGATCACACTCATCAATACCACTCTCCTGCTGATCTCCTATCTCTCACGTTGAACTTCAATCACTGGCTAAGCTGAGCAAACGAATCTCCTTTGTGTCTCTTTATACTTGAACATTCTTGACTTGTAAATCTTTTTCCATTGTTGCACTTGTTGTATCAGAACCAGCAGTAGATGTATCTTGACATGTAACACTAAGCTGCTTCTTTCTTTACGTGATTTATGATTCTCCACATGACCCATCCCATGTCTACCCGGTTATGGATTTTTTCCACTGCTTCCTAACCATTTTCCTGAGAAGATCAGATTTGCTTGCTATTGTAAACCACCAAATCAGCACCTTCACCAACAACAAGTCAACAAGTACTGTCTTGTATACTCCTTCCCTTGAAAATAAGCTTGACCTCAAGCTTGAGCAGAAGAAAAGAATATGAGATCTCTGCAATTCTTGTCTTGTATCTGCCATTGTCATTGAGAAATTAGAGCAAGCCCACAGCCACACAACTCCCTTCTCTTCCCGCAACACATAGAATAGATTGTGATCCCTCAATGACATCATTCGCTTCTGAAAAATAGACAATAGGGAACAATTCTCTGCAACTACTTGTTCTAAATTTAACGCCAACCCAAAAACTGACATTAACTATTTAATCTTCCACCTATGCTTCACTTGAAACTTACTGTCACCAAGAGTTAACTGCCTCAAGCCTTGTAAAATGTCTCGCATCCCCATTTTGTACAGCAGCCTCGACATTTGTTTTCTCATACTTAGAGTACGCTTCTTTGTGAATTCCCGCCTGTGGACACTATCATTTGCAGACCATGCTCTCAAACTCTCTGCAACATGAAGTGACCATACATCCAAAATGAGAAATTCCTTAAATCTCCAACGATGCCACACCAGGAATCTCAGTGTTGTGTACACCTTCGTAGTCATGCCGATTTCCATATACAGAACAATCATTGGAGTTGCTGGAAATGTTTTCAGAGCTACTCAGAGTGTAGAATAGACATGTTGTACGTCGTATACGAGCAAATACTTGGTCTCTTGAAATGACATATACTCTAACATGGCCAGAAAATTCTCATATTTAGACTTCCATTTGTGCCATATATGAGACTTACGCTCACCCTTAAAAAGTTGTTTCCTACCTCTTGAAACCTGTCTTATGTTCCTTGAAAACCACTGCATCATTACCTCACTCTCGTCTGAAATGATGTAAGGATGTACGGACGTAATATTGTGACACTCTATGACATCAAGCTGGTCATTCTGGTTCTGAAACTGTTGCAGATCTCTTGCTTTGTATTTGAACATCCAAGTCTTATAGAACTTTTTCTGTTGAGGCGCACTTGTTACTCGTCTAGCTTTAAGTGTAACACCTTGTGGAGCATAGTAAGCCAGCAACAGACCAGTTAACCTCTGAAAGTTCTTGGCATTTTCTGCATCTTCCCTAATACGCATAAACTCATACGGCACTTGATCTTTCTCAGCAAATAAAATCAGATTAGTGAAGCAGGAAGCTTTCTGCAAAGTGGACACATTAACACCTGGTTTCTCAGAGTTTTCGTCCATGTTTGATGACTGTAACGGCTCCACTACTAGCATGGCTTCTTTGTCAGCAATCTGAGATGCAACAACACTCTCCTCAAAGATGGAATGCTCACTGTTCTGTGGTTGAAGAACACGGTGTGGTATGGACGTCTCCGGTATTGTATCACTAAACAATTCCTTTGTAACAGTGTTTGTGTGAGTCGATGTCTTTGTCAAACTTGAAACATTCGTTGGCGGTAAAGTTGTGTTTTGGCTCGATGTCTGCTGCTGAATCTCTAATGTCTTCTGAGTTGGTGAAGGTAAGTAAACTCTCTGCACCGCTTCATGATCTAGAGACAATGAAGTCAGCTCTAAACAACCACTGTCTCTCAAACTATACACATGACTAATCTCAGAAAGTGAATTCTTCTTAACCTTCTCTGTCTCTTGAACATTCTCAGCAAGGACATCTTTCGCGCGCACTGTTTCAGAGGTCACAAAAACTTCTGCAACATTTATAGTCGGCTTCCCAATTTCTCTTCCAGGAACAGTCTCAGGAATTAAATCTCTCTGGTTCACTTCTGATCTTGAACAGTCTTAAGACTTGATTCTTTCTGAAGCACTGCTGGAGGAGAACCATATTTGACTGAACTAAATTGATCTAGCAATTTCTGCTTGAAGTCAGCCCAATCCTTGATTGTTTGCCTGCGCCGCATCTCATAGAACCAGCCACGCACCGCTCCACTTAATTGCAGAAATACCATGTCGAATTTATATTCATTGTCGCGATGACTATAATACTTTTCAGCTGTTTCAATCCAACTCTCTGGATTTACTCCATCAAACACATGCAAATCCAAATAACAACTCTTACTCTCATGCTTCTCAGCTACAACATTAGAGAACCGATACCCTAACTGAGACTCATTCTCGTCTTGTTTCAGGTTGATATATGGTACCTTCTTTGTCGACTCCACCACAGGAACAACATGAGATTGTGATCGCAAGGCTCTACTCTTCCACCTATCACCATTTATTAGAGCATTGTAGCATCTATCAGAGTCAGCTTTCAGTATCATCTTCTCAAGATCATCATCAGCACCAAACTTCAGCATCAATGTTTCCTTCATCTCTTTCCAGCTACAGATAGGCTTTAGTGAATTGATGTACCTCTCAGCTTCTCCCACAATAAATCCATGAGCCATGTGTAACTTCTCGAAATCAGTGAGTCCCTTCCGATCAAAGTAATTCTCCATCCAAGAAAGCCATTCCTGCAATTCTACATCAGAAAACAGGGGAACCTCTACGATTCCCATGGTTTCGCTTCTCCAGTAGCGAATGCAAAAATCTTCACACCGATTGTTTATAAAAGAACAACTCAACTCGTAACTCGTAACGATCGACGAACTCTCCGATCAATCCCTTCGTCAATCCTTGTATCTGCACAGTCAACACCGTCGCACCACCGCGTTTTGATTCGATCTCAGTTTCACCGCACCAATGATAGAGTTTGGTTATCTCTAACTCTCTGATTCTTCTTATTGATTACTCAAACACCTATTACAAGAGAAACTGAATACAAGATGAACAAGGAGCTGATAGAGTGAATCTCAGATCAGGATCTCATGTCGATCTCAACCTGAAGACTCAACACGATCTCATGGCGATCGTGAGGAAGAAAGACTCATGACGTCTCACTCTTTCTACAACATCAGCATCCCCTCAAATGAAGAAGAAGAACTCTATTTATATCTCGGCCTTCATCGTGAGTCTTCTTCAACCGCAAACCTTCCAAGTCCATTAGAGTCTCTTATCTCTTTATTTCTTATTTATGTCAGCAATTATCTGACCTTTTCATAATAAGTATCTATCAATACTTCCCCTTTGAAAACAAGCTTGCCCACAAGCTTGTATGAGAAGAAACCATTGACTCATGGATCGTGATCACACTCATCAATACCACTCTCCTGCTGATCTCCTATCTCTCACGTTGAACTTCAATCACTGGCCAAGCTGAGCAAACGAATCTCCTTTGTGTCTCTTTATACTTGAACATTCTTGACTTGTAAATCTTTTTCCATTGTTGCACTTGTTGTATCAGAACCAGCAGTAGATGTATCTTGACATGTAACACTAAGCTGCTTCTTTCTTTACGTGATTTATGATTCTCCACATGACCCATCCCATGTCTACCCGGTTCTGGCTTTTTCCACTGCTTCCTAACCATTTTCCTGAGAAGATCAGATTTGCTTGCTATTGTAAACCACCAAATCAGCACCTTCACCAACAACAAGTCAACAAGTACTGTCTTGTATACTCCTTCCCTTGAAAATAAGCTTGACCTCAAGCTTGAGCAGAAGAAAAGAATATGAGATCTCTGCAATTCTTGTCTTGTATCTGCCATTGTCATTGAGAAATTAGAGCAAGCCCACAGCCACACAACTCCCTTCTCTTCCCGCAACACATAGAATAGATTGTGATCCCTCAATGACATCATTCGCTTCTGAAAAATAGACAATAGGGAACAATTCTCTGCAACTACTTGTTCTAAATTTAACGCCAACCCAAAAACTGACATTAACTATTTAATCTTCCACCTATGCTTCACTTGAAACTTACTGTCACCAAGAGTTAACTGCCTCAAGCCTTGTAAAATGTCTCGCATCCCCATTTTGTACAGCAGCCTCGACATTTGTTTTCTCATACTTAGAGTACGCTTCTTTGTGAATTCCCGCCTGTGGACACTATCATTTGCAGACCATGCTCTCAAACTCTCTGCAACATGAAGTGACCATACATCCAAAATGAGAAATTCCTTAAATCTCCAACGATGCCACACCAGGAATCTCAGTGTTGTGTACACCTTCGTAGTCATGCCGATTTCCATATACAGAACAATCATTGGAGTTGCTGGAAATGTTTTCAGAGCTACTCAGAGTGTAGAATAGACATGTTGTACGTCGTATACGAGCAAATACTTGGTCTCTTGAAATGACATATGCTCTAACATGGCCAGAAAATTCTCATATTTAGACTTCCATTTGTGCCAGATATGAGACTTACGCTCACCCTTAAAAAGTTATTTCCTGCCTCTTGAAACCTGTCTTATGTTCCTTGAAAACCACTGCATCATTACCTCACTCTCGTCTGAAATGATGTAAGGATGTAAGGACGTAATATTGTGACACTCTATGACATCAAGCTGGTCATTCTGGTTCTGAAACTGTTGCAGATCTCTTGCTTTGTATTTGAACATCCAAGTCTTATAGAACTTTTTCTGTTGAGGCGCACTTGTTACTCGTCTAGCTTTAAGTGTAACACCTTGTGGAGCATAGTAAGCCAGCAACAGACCAGTTAACCTCTGAAAGTTCTTGGCATTTTCTGCATCTTCCCTAATACGCATAAACTCATACGGCACTTGATCTTTCTCAGCAAATAAAATCAGATTAGTGAAGCAGGAAGCTTTCTGCAAAGTGGACACATTAACACCTGGTTTCTCAAAGTTTTCGTCCATGTTTGATGTCTGTAACGGCTCCACTACTAGCATGGCTTCTTTGTCAGCAATCTGAGATGCAAAAACACTCTCCTCAAAGATGGAATGCTCATTGTTCTGTGGTTGAAGAACACGGTGTGGTATGGACGTCTTCGGTATTGTATCACTAAACAATTCCTTTGTAACTGTGTTTGTGTGAGTCGATGTCTTTGTCAAACTTGAAACATTCGTTGGCGGTAAAGTTGTGTTTTGGCTCGATGTCTGCTGCTGAATCTCTAATGTCTTCTGAGTTGGTGAAGGTAAGTAAACTCTCTGCACCGCTTCTGATGTAGGCTGGGAAGCGAGGGTGGTGTGATGGGCGATGAGATGGTAATGATCGATAAACCGATGGAGATGGTACTGGTTGATGGAGTTACTACTGCTCTATTCCGTCCAAGACAACCTGAAACAAGATAGAATAGTAAGGTAATGATATGATAAACAAAATAAGAACAAAGGAAATAAAAGGGATAAGAGATGGAATGATCGATGGAGTGAAGGTTTATATGGCGGATGGATGGATCGGATGGATGGATCGATGATGCTGGATGGATGGCGATTGACTCTCTCAATCCGTGGGTGATGATTGACTCTCTCAATCTGTGTCTCAAGGCTTCTGAATCTCTCAAGGAACCTATGAACCACGATCTCTATAGTCTCCTAATGTATCTCACACCTAGAAACTAAAGAACAACTCAAAGACAACTCTTTGAAAGAAATACTCTTGGTACTGAATTTTATTGATTGAAAGGTGACTCTAAAATGTACAAATGGGTCTGATTATATAGTGCACGACCTTAGACAGAGACCAAACGGTCATATGAAGCAAAAGGAAACAAAATAAAACAAAAGCTTAAATGGTGCTGATCAAAGATCGAAATAAGGTGATTTGGTGAGATATCTTTGGGATTTGGTCTTGGCTTGGATTCTTTGAATCTGGACGGTTTAAGGGGGTAAGATAGCTTCCTGGGAACCTTCTGGATGCATTGGAGGGTGCTTAACTCGTGCATAAGCTGAGAGGAATATAGCTGTTGGAGTTTGAATTCTTGAGACTCCAAATAAGGTAAGTGTGGCCAGAAATAGATCCTCCTGATCCTATGCTTCTTGGTCCATGGTAAGAACACTTCTACTCCTCCTGGACCCTTGGATATACTTCCTAGATGATAAGAAAACACTCCTGGTCGCCATGTTTCGGTTTGACTAAGATTGAACCAGCTAGCTCCCAATTGAGGCAAGTGTAGCACTGGTTTGGCCGGTTCTGGAGATTGGATCATAACTTCATAATTCCGTGACCATTTCTTCTCATTCTGGGCTTGTTGGAAAGCTAAGATATCCATATTGAAGTCCACGAGTTTTTTTGGACCGGATACCTTCTTCCTTGGGCTTGAAACAACTTCTAAACTCGGATACTCGCAGATGAACGGGCTGAAGAACCTCCGGTTTGTAAAATTCATATCTTCCTGGTCCAAATATCTTTGACAATTATTCCAATTGGGTATGACTCCTTCTTGAGTGTAGAATGCATTAAAATTAGTTTCATTGCAAAAGTCTTCCGGGTTGAAGAGATATGGTGTTTTGACTGAACACATATCCTGGCTGGTCCTTTGGTTAGTTGATTGGTGCAACTGGTTGGCCTCTGGTTCAGCTACTGGTTTGATGGCCGCATCATACCCTTCCCCTTGAAAAGGTTTCGACCTCGAAACTTGATAACCTGCACCAATACAGAGCAAGTCAGGTTTCATCCTCCTTTGAGATTCTAGGGACTTACCTTGGTATTTGATCGGTTTGTGCTTTGGTGGCACATCTGGTGGTTCTCCTTTGAGTAGGAACGACATGACCACTCCTCGGTTTTGGTATGGAACTCTTATGGGTGGTGTTTTATCTTCTGGATCGTCTGGAGTCAGGAAGTTGCTGTTGACAACTTCTTGATTCCTTTTCTCTTTTAAACACCATGTGATCTCCTTCTGTGGATCATCCATGTTGTCCTTAGCCTTTGTTCCTGAAATAAAATCAACACTTTTGGCAGGAAACAAGTGCATTATATCTATTCTTGGGTTTTTATAAATAGGAAAATTAAGGTTTAGATTTACCCAAATAGTTTCAGCAAGTGGAAGAATGGCTGGCTCTTTGGCAGCTTGTGTACTTTTAGTGTCTCTTCCTTCTAACTTCAGAACTGGCCTCCTTTTAATTTGGGCTGTGAACTCGTTCTGGATTCCTGTACCATAAACACACAACTTAGTTCTACTGATTGTATCTTGGTCTTGGATCATACCTGGTATAGTGCTGGTCGGATTGGGCAGTGTGGGTGCCCCGGAATTGATCTCCTTAGGCAACATGTATTGCCTTATGTCTTGAGCTTTACTCTGGTCCATCACAAGAGTTACTCCTGGTGGCTCCTTTTTAATGGACTCATGCGCCTTAGGACCTACATTAACACCTTTTGGCATAGACAAGTGTATTATACAAGCATTGGGAACCAACAATTCAGATTGAATTAAACTATCACTGATTTTTGATATTTCAGTTTTCTCTCCTAGTGATGTTTCATTCAAAGTTTTCTTAGATGGACAAACAGCAGCAAAGTGTCCACGCTTATGACATCTATAACAAATTGGGTTCTTGGGTTTAGTAAGGTCAGAAGACTTACCTTGGCTTGATGTGTGCTCCTCCTTGGGGTTTAAAGTCTCCTTGAGCTTTTTAAACATCTCTTGTAACCTTTGCAGCTCAGGTAGGGGTGTGGTGATTGGCTCTGGCTGGACCTGGTTTGATTGACCCGATTTCTTAAGCCCTTCTTGGTGTGTAGGCACACTAGAGGACATCTTCTTGGGTACATGGTCGTGAGCTTTCTTTGGTTTAAGGACAGTATGCGGTTTTGGTGTAGACATCACTTTCCTTAGTGTTGCTGGACAATGGAACTTTGATGTGGCATCCACTTGGTCTTGATACTTCTCTGCAAACTCCTTATACATCCTAAACTTAAGGTCTTTCCAGTCTACCACAGGTTGGTTGTAGATGTTTGGGCTGTTCTCCTTTAGCCACCACTTGTAAGCATTCCCCGTGAAGGCTTGGACGGCTTGTGATAGCTTCTTTTCTTTGGGAATGTTGTGGGACCACAGCCACTTCTCCATGTTCATTTCCCATCTCAAATACACCTCAGGGTTCTTGCTGGAACCTGAAAACACTAGAGTGTTGGATGTGTAAGCAGAAGTTTTGCTTACTTCTTTCCTTTGGCCGGCTGGTGCATGTTGAGCTCTCCTTGTGCTGGTGGGTTTAGGTTGAGATTGTAGTCTATATGAGGCACGTCCATAACCTACTGCCTTCTCAGATATCTTTGTGAAGTTGTAGTCTTCATAAAATTCGTCCTCCTCTTCCTCACCATAATCTGACCATGGGCAGCTTGGTCTTGACCATGATTGTTGGATTGGTGTGTCCTCTTCACACCATCGACTATTGGACCTGGTGAAACTCTGTTCAGGAGGCTCTGGGCCATCTCTAATCTCCTCATTATGGCGTCCATGACTGATTTCAGAATCAGTCTCATAAGAAGACTGGTACACTTGGTCTTCTCCTTCATCACTTAAGTCATCCGGTTCTTCTCCCCAATCTATTTCTGAGGTATTGATCTCACTTAGATCATCTTCTTCATACCCCATAGACTTGATTTGATGTACCTTGCAAGATAAATAAATCAAACTCGTGCCTTAGGTATCTGATAAATCAAATGAACAATGATAATGCAACTTTATGCTAAACCGATAATGGAAAGTTGAAAATAATGGACTAAGTTGAATAATTTTTTTTTTAATGCAAAGTTATATGCACGAAATAAATAAGAATGATATGGAATTATGCAAGTGGTAATAAGCAAGAATACTAGGAAACAAATGCAGTGACAATATTTTTTTTTGAATTTTCTTGAATGCAATAAACCGAAAAAGGAAACAATGAAGTATGCTTGGACCAAAATGATATAAACTAAGCTAAATGATTTTTAATTTTGTTTTTCAATGCAGGATATTATATGCAAGAAATTTAAATGATTCAAATGTCTATCTCTTTTTTTTTGAATGCAAGATTTAAAGCAAGAACAAATATGGTAATGCAGATTTTTGCCTTCTCTTTTTAAATGAATGCAAGAAAAATCAAAAATGGCAAGTAGAGCTGGGGGAATGAATGCAAACAGGAAACACAATTTTTTTGAACCTTTTTCGTGAATCAAATGCAATAAAGTTCTTCTCTTTGGTTTTTCTTTTCTTATGAACACAAAAATGGCAGAAATAAAAACTAGAAACAAATGACAGTTTTTTATGGGTTTTCGATTTTATAAAATGCAAACTAAACAAGAATGAAACTAAAATATGATAGAGAGGATTGATATAACCTGGGTCAGGAGCTTTTAAGCTCTGATACCAAATGATGTAGGCTGGGAAGCGAGGGTGGTGTGATGGGCGATGAGATGGTAATGATCGATAAACCGATGGAGATGGTACTGGTTGATGGAGTTACTACTGCTCTATTCCGTCCAAGACAACCTGAAACAAGATAGAATAGTAAGGTAATGATATGATAAACAAAATAAGAACAAAGGAAATAAAAGGGATAAGAGATGGAATGATCGATGGAGTGAAGGTTTATATGGCGGATGGATGGATCGATGATGCTGGATGGATGGATCGATGATGCTGGATGGATGGCGATTGACTCTCTCAATCCGTGGGTGATGATTGACTCTCTCAATCTGTGTCTCAAGGCTTCTGAATCTCTCAAGGAACCTATGAACCACGATCTCTATAGTCTCCTAATGTATCTCACACCTAGAAACTAAAGAACAACTCAAAGACAACTCTTTGAAAGAAATACTCTTGGTACTGAATTTTATTGATTGAAAGGTGACTCTAAAATGTACAAATGGGTCTGCTTATATAGTGCACGACCTTAGACAGAGACCAAACGGTCATATGAAGCAAAAGGAAACAAAATAAAACAAAAGCTTAAATGGTGCTGATCAAAGATCGAAATAAGGTGATTTGGTGAGATATCTTTGGGATTTGGTCTTGGCTTGGATTCTTTGAATCTGGACGGTTTAAGGGGGTAAGATAGCTTCCTGGGAACCTTCTGGATGCATTGGAGGGTGCTTAACTCGTGCATAAGCTGAGAGGAATATAGCTGTTGGAGTTTGAATTCTTGAGACTCCAAATAAGGTAAGTGTGGCCAGAAATAGATCCTCCTGATCCTATGCTTCTTGGTCCATGGTAAGAACACTTCTACTCCTCCTGGACCCTTGGATATACTTCCTAGATGATAAGAAAACACTCCTGGTCGCCATGTTTCGGTTTGACTAAGATTGAACCAGCTAGCTCCCAATTGAGGCAAGTGTAGCACTGGTTTGGCCGGTTCTGGAGATTGGATCATAACTTCATAATTCCGTGACCATTTCTTCTCATTCTGGGCTTGTTGGAAATCTAAGAGATCCATATTGAATTCCACGAGTTTTTTTGGACCGGATACCTTCTTCCTTGGGCTTGAAACAACTTCTAAACTCGGATACTCGCAGATGAACGGGCTGAAGAACCTCCGGTTTGTAAAATTCATATCTTCCTGGTCCAAATATCTTTGACAATTATTACAATTGGGTATGACTCCTTCTTGAGTGTAGAATGCATTAAAATTAGTTTCATTGCAAAAGTCCTCCGGGTTGAAGAGATATGGTGTTTTGACTGAACACATATCCTGGCTGGTCCTTTGGTTAGTTGATTGGTGCAACTGGTTGGCCTCTGGTTCAGCTACTGGTTTGATGGCCGCATCAGCTTCATGATCTAGAGACAATGAAGTCAGCTCTAAACAACCACTGTCTCTCAAACTATACACATGACTAATCTCAGAAAGTGAATTCTTCTTAACCTTCTCTGTCGCTTGAACATTCTCAGCAAGGACATCTTTCGCGCGCACTGTTTCAGAGGTCACAAAAACTTCTGCAACATTTATAGTCGGCTTCCCAATTTCTCTTCCAGGAACAGTCTCAGGAATTAAATCTCTCTGGTTCACTTCTGATCTTGAACAGTCTTAAGACTTGATTCTTTCTGAAGCACTGCTGGAGGAGAACCATATTTGACTGAACCAAATTGATCCAGCAATTTCTGCTTGAAGTCAGCCCAATCCTTGATTGTTTGCCTGCGCCGCATCTTATAGAACCAGCCACGCACCGCTCCACTTAATTTCAGAAATACCATGTCGAATTTATATTCATTGTCGCGATGACTATAATACTTTTCAGCTGTTTCAATCCAACTCTCTGGATTTACTCCATCAAACACAGGCAAATCCAAATAACAACTCTTACTCTCAGGCTTCTCAGCTACAACATTAGAGAACCGATACCCTAACTGAGACTCATTCTCGTCTTGTTTCAGGTTGATATATGGTACTTTCTTTGTCGACTCCACCACAGGAACAGCATGAGAATGTGATCGCAAGGCTCCACTCTTCCACCTATCACCATTTATTAGAGCATTGTAGCATCTATCAGAGTCAGTTTTCAGTATCATCTTCTCAAGATCATCATCAGCACCAAACTTCAGCAGCAATGTTTCCTTCATCTCTTTCCAGCTACAGATAGGCTTTAGTGAATTGATGCACCTCTCAGCTTCTCCCACAATAAATCCATGAGCCATGTGTAACTTCTCGAAATCAGTGAGTCCCTTCCGATCAAAGTAATTCTCCTTCCAAGAAAGCCATTCCTGCAATTCTACATCAGAAAACAGGGGAACCTCTACGATTCCCATGGTTTCGCTTCTCCAGTAGCGAAAGCAAAAAATCCTCACACCGATTGTTTGTAAAAGCACAACTCGACTCGTAACTCGTAACAATCGAAGAACTCTCCGATCAATCCCTTCGTCAATCACTTGTATCTGCACCGTCAACACCGTCGCAACACCATCGCACCACCGCGTTTTGATCCGATCTCAGTTTCACCGCACCAATGATAGAGTTTGGTTATCTCTAACTCTCTGATTCTTCTTATTGATTACTCAAACACCGATTACAAGAGAAACTGAATACAAGATGAACAAGGAGCTGATAGAGTGAATCTCAGATCAGGATCTCATGTCGATCTCAACCTGAAGACTCAACACGATCTCATGGCGATCGTGAGGAAGATAGACTCATGACGTCTCACTCTTTCTACAACATCCGCCTCCTCAAATGAAGAAGAAGAACTCTATTTATATCTCGGTCTTCATCGTGAGTCTTCTTCAACCGCAAACATTCCAAGTCCATTAGAGTCTCTTATCTCTTTATTTCTTATTTATGTCAGCAATTATCTGGCCTTTTCATAATAAGTATCTATCAGTAGATCCATAATGGTCGTCCTCTCTGTCTTGGTATCCGCCTTTTGTCTCTCTCGCCGTGGGAGCTTTGGAGGTTTTGATGTTTGTGTGTGGAGTGTTGTAGTGGTACGGTTTG
>CAJHQQ010005748.1:0-14434 GCA_905132885.1 Moricandia moricandioides | reverse complement strand
CTTTGGGTTATATATTTGGGCCTTTGAGTTGAGTCCAACTTCAGTAGTGAGGTGTAGTTACAAATTTACCCCTCTCTATTTACATAGCCATTTCGCCTTATCGTCGTCAGACAAGACTGTAGAGACCTAGAGAGAGAGAGAGAGATGCTGCTTCAGGCGGTACATAATCGCAATGTTCCGCTGGCTTCCTCGGCCTCCTATTCTCGCCTCCCTCGCTCCAGATCACCCGTCGTCGCCGTAGCTCCACTGAAGAAGACGGCAATCGTCTGCTCCTCCATCTCCCATGTCTATGGCTACGGAACGGTGGATTACGAGAGAAGGCCGATTATCCAGTGGAATGCCATCTACAAGAAGATATCTCTCATGGAGAAGCCGGAGCTCGGTGCAGCCTCCGTCTTGAACCAGTGGGAGAAAGGCGGCCGTAAGCTTACCAAGTGGGAGCTCTGTCGGGTCGTCAAGGAGCTTCGCAAGTATAAGCGTCCTAACCAAGCTCTTGAGGTATTCATTCGTTCATTCATCTGCTCTTCTTCGCAAGTTTAAACCTTTTTTTTTCTCATTCATTCCCTAGGTGTACGACTGGATGAACAAGAGAGGCGAAAGGTTTCGATTGTCTGCAAGTGATGCTGCCATCCAGCTCGACCTAATCGGAAAAGTGCGTGGGATTTCAGACGCCGAAGAGTTCTTCCTCAGTCTCCCTGACCACTTTAAGGACCGGAGAGTCTATGGCTCTCTCCTCAATGCCTATGTGAGGGCCAAGTCGAGAGCAAAAGCTGAAGCCTTGATCGATGATATGAGGCAGAAAGGATACGCCCTGCACCCGCTTCCCTTCAACGTTATGATGACTCTCTACATGAACCTAAGGGAGTACGAAAAAGTAGACTCTATGGTCTACGAGATGAAGCAGAAAGATATTCGTCTAGACATCTACTCCTACAACATCTGGCTCTCCTCCTGCGGCTCTGTTGAGAAAATGGAACAAGTGTATCAGCAGATGAAATCAGATGTTTCCATCAATCCCAACTGGACCACTTTCAGCACAATGGCCACCATGTACATTAAGATGGGCGAAACTGAGAAAGCTGAAGATGCACTTAGGAAGGTTGAGGCGAGGATTACTGGTCGTAATCGTATCCCATATCACTACCTCTTGAGCTTGTACGGCAGCGTTGGTAACAAGAAAGAGCTCTTCCGGGTGTGGAATGTCTACAAATCTGTTGTACCCAGCATTCCCAATTTGGGATACCATGCTCTGGTCTCCTCGTTGGTGAGGATGGGAGATATTGAAGGGGCCGAGAGAGTATATGAGGAGTGGCTTCCAGTCAAGTCGTCTTATGACCCCAGGATACCAAACCTTCTTATGAATGTATACGTTAAAAACGACCAACTAGACAAGGCTGAAGGGTTGTTCGACCACATGATTGAAATGGGGGGAAAGCCGAGCCCAGGTACATGGGAGATCCTAGCCGATGGTCATACTAGAAAGAGGAGTATCACAGAGGCTTTGGCTTGTCTGAAAGAAGCTTTTTCTGCGCAAGGGTCCAGCAATTGGAGGCCCAAGGTGTTGGTGCTGTCAGGCTTCTTCAAGCTCTGTGAAGAGGAGTCGGATGTTACTAGTAAAGAGACAGTTTTGGAATTGTTGAGGCAATCGGGGCACCTTCAAGCCAAATCTTACCAAGCTCTCATTGATGCTGAAGAAAATGATGGCCATGAGAGTGAGGGGACCGATGTACTTGTAACGCAACTGCAAGATGATTTTTAATAATAATAAGAAGAAGTTAGATTTAGCTCTGGCTGTAAAAGAGGAACTGGAATCAACTGATCCCCTAATTTACAGTTAGTGAAACATGAATGAGTGACCATGTTTGCTTGCGTTGGAATTAAATGTTTGCTTTGTTCTTTTAGTTTGGGTCGCTTAAAAAGGCCTGCCGCTATGCAAAACCTTTTATTTAAAGGCCCATTTGACTGAGAAGATAAAATTCACTCGACGGAGTGTGAAAGGGAAAAATGGCGACGAAAGGCGAGGCGGCGGTGTACCCTAGTGCGGCCCGGATATCTGATTCTCCATGTTACCATCAGTACTCTGCATCTCTCAAATGTGAGTAACGCTCTCGATTTTTTAGAATTGAATTATTTTACTGCACGATAGGGTGGCGTAACTCGTTTTCTCCCAATTGAATTCTGTTACTTACCCTACCCTTCATTAGATCTCATCTAGTTCAAGGTCATAAATATTGATTAGAGGAGTTCAGATTCATGATTAGGTAACTCCCATCATCTTATAACGTACGTGGGACAAATTTCATGATGAAACTCTTAGGTCTTGAAGAATTTGGATCAGACAAGAGTAAATGCCAGGATCATTTTGATGTGTACAAGGAATGCAAAAAGAAAGAGGTTCACGATCTTGATTAGATCCAATCATCTCTACCTGTATATATATATATATATATATATATATATATATATATATATATATATATATATATATATCTGATTGCATTTTTTTTTGTTGTCTAACAGAGGGAAGCTCGACTGGAACGTAATAAGACACGGTCATTGTTCTCCTGAGTTACGTATCCTTAAATGTCCAACAAAATAAATCCTCTAGTTCCCTCTTATTTCACTTGCCTCTGAGAAGTCGTGTTGTGTTTTGCTTGCTGTTATAAATAATCATTCTCAAGTGGAAAGTGTTTGTAAACATTATTTTACTCACCTACAATGTTACTTACTTTTAAGGGAGATTATTAGTGATGGACTCATATATGCTCACTCGTTTTCGTGATCTGTCTGATTGATTTCTTCTGTGAATAATAATGTTCCCGCCACCACCCTCGAACATCTACATGTTCCTCACCCTCATGGCAGGAAGAGGGCTGTGATGTATGGTATTTCGTACCGTTACTCTCTCCATGAGCTCAAAGGCTGCATCAACAATGCCAAGTGCATGCGACTTGCTGCTTGCAAACTCCATATCCTTGAAACTCTACTCCGCCCTTGCTGCTTGCAAACTCCATATCCTTGAAACTTTCATTCTTATGATAGGAGTCCTATCTAACACTTGTTTGATCAGCTCCCTTTTACTGCTTTCGAGTCTGATAAAAAAACGCATTCCAATATATCATTTCAGCTACAACAGGTGACTCACTTGTCTTTCACTATTCAGGTCAAAGAAACTACACGGTGATAAAGTTGATGAATCAACATTTGAAGAAATGGTACCCATAATGTCTAAATACAAATCATGTGTGCATTGCTGCAAGAAAAAGCACTTCTGCTGAAGCAGCCTTTTCTTTGTTTGATGCCCAGGCCATTAGTTTCCAGAGCAAAGGAAGAGTTTGTCCCACCATCACTAAAGAGAATGCACGAAAAGTAGGTACCTTTATGCAACCTAGCCATTCCCACTCCAACCTCAGTGTGCAGCCTGTTCCTGAGCACCAACAAGGATTTGTTATCTCTGAAGAGAATGTCCGAGAGGGAGGCTTCTGGCGTCGCATAGTGGGTGCAGCAGCCGAGGATATGGCTTCTTATGGTACCAAAAGTGGGAAGTTCTACACCACATTTTGGGGCAAAAACCTGAGTGAAGTCGTCTTCAGGGGGTTCGCAGGTCAAAGTGTTGTTGACGTTGCAATTACAGCCAAGGCCAGGGCTCTCATCTAGTTCCTTGAGGCTTGTGCTACTAATCCTGATTTTGACAAGTGTAAGTTCTATGTTTTCACACAATCCTTCCTTCTTCGTATTGATGGAGAGTAACCATGATTGTTCCAATATGCAAGATCTCATCTCACTATGAAAAATATAGCATGTCCTAAACTTGTAAAGAATTTCGTATTGTTAATCAGAGAATTAATTCGTCTCTTGGGTTGCTCCTAGTAGGCTTATCAGTCGACCGGGATTCTCAAAGAGTTGAACGTCTATTTGGTGCTCTTTCGGCACATATGTGTCCTGGTATGATTCTGAAATCCGGTTTTAAGATAAATGAACCCGTATTACCTAACTGTTAAGGTTATTTGCTCCTCCTGTTTTCTTCTCCCATATGTTTTAAGGGTTCTCCTTGGACTCATGTTGATTGGATCTTGTATTTCCTCCTTGTCAGGAGAAGAATCTGATATGAATTGGAGTATCAAGTGCCATCACCATGCTCAGCTGATCCATGGTAAAATATCAGTGACAGACAGGTCGCCGCAAGTGAAGCGCATTCATACACAGATGCTGGCGGATCCACCTCATTGGAGATTACAGTAGTATAAAATATTATGGTAAATCCAAAGAAAGTTATGGATAAAGAGTTGCGGCCTTGAGGACCACAGAGTAAGACAGACATAGCAGTAGTAACAACAGAAGAGAAACCTTTGGACACAGAACACGACGAAGTTTACGAGTTTGAGGACATGGAACAATTGATGTCAGAAATAGGGAACAAATGTGACAACTTGTGATTGATGCATGAGTTCTAGACGAGGGAAATAGCTGCAAATCTAGCAGTGAAAATGGCTTCCATGTTTGCGTCTATGAATATATATATATATATATTACCTGATGTTCTTTCCAATGAGCTCAGGTTACTGAAGAAACCGAATACAAGTGGGTCAACAAATAACCCACATCAAATAGATTGCCTCCCAAACAACTGCAACCAACTTCACGATCGAACTGAGTACACATAAGACCTATTGTCAGTTAAGACAACAAGTACATGAATTACTCGTGTAGTTAGTCCAACTATCTCTCTATATATATATATGATATTATGATAGCCAAACTTTGTTTGTTCCATTGTTGACCACAAAAAAAGAAGAAGATCGTCGACACCAACTTGCTGTCTCCTTAGCACCGGAAGGTATGCTCTTTGGAATCTTTTATCCTTTCCATTTCTTTTACATCCGATAGTCTCGATGAGCTTATTCCCAGATCCAATCGATTCATTTCATTTCCTTTTATTCTCCTTTTCAATTTTTCATGCTTTTATGGTTCCTTCCTTCATAACGTTGATCCAGAGATAGAGTTTCTCTGTTTCACCTACTACGTCACAAGAAAACATGATGGGAGACTCTTCGAGTTCGACCTCTTGGAGCAGTCAAACGGATACTCAAGATGATCGGATGATTGCTCTTATGTTATCTGAAGAATACACTCACCTAGATGGTGCAGTAGGCAGATGCCTCTCGAATCTTGCTCCCGTTCCCGTAAGCTTGGTTCTAGTCCAACGAAATGCAATTGTATAGGTTTTATTCTACATAACTGAAACCTTTCTACGTGATTATATGTTCCTGTTTTGCAGCATGTTCCCCGGGTAAATTCTTATATTCCCAACTTAAATGATGCCACCTTGGATCACCAACGCCTTCTTCAAAGGTTTTTCCCATATGCTCTTTTCTTTCCCTCTTCTTACATAACTAGGAGGACACTCACTCGTGTATATGAATATGTTAGTATACTCATTCTATAATGTTTACTCCTAGACAAGTCAAACTGTGATTTACACTTTATTTCTTTGTTAATTCTTAAGTTTGATCTTCCTTGCAGGCTAAATGTTTATGGTTTGTGTGAGTTGAAGGTCTCTGGTGATGGAAACTGCCAGGTGAGTAGAGTCTAAATTTCAACAAATCTTCTTTATCTCTTTCTTTTCTCTCTCTACTCCTACACTCATATCTTATTGAGTGTCTTTCAGTTCCGAGCTCTTTCTGACCAGTTGTACCGATCTTCAGAGTACCACAAGCAAGTTAGGGGAGAAGTTGTTAAACAGGTGAGAATGTCTTGTGAGTTATGACGATGAACAAAGCGAGTGATGACTGTCTTTTATGGTTATCATTAAACCATTATTGCAATTGGACAAACTTCTCTTGGGAGATTAGTACCTCTTTGATTATTAGGTGCACACATCTCTTTTTTTGTACCTCATGTTCTGTTGTTTTTGGATTGTTGCTACAGCTTAAGGACAACCGCACTATGTACGAAACTTATGTTCCGATGAAATACAAACGGTATTACAAGAGGATGGCAAAGTACTTTGTGCAAACATTTTCATTTCTGATTAAGTCTTCTAAGCTATACTTGAGTTGATCTATAAATTTGTTCAAAATTACGTGAATGGCAGACTTGGAGAATGGGGAGACCATATTACTTTACAAGCTGCGGCAGATAAGGTAAGATTCCATTTTGTCTCAGTTTTCACAGCATTTGTTTTATATTATTGATAGTTAAAATGTACCTAAATAATGATCTTTACTTTGTTCTCGTATCATCTGCTCTAGTTCTGTTGATGTTTCTTTTTTTTCCTAGCTAGTCATGTTCTTTATTTCATATGGATGTTACATAGGTAACCCTTTAACACATCCTCGAGAAGGCATTAAAGTAACCGCTTAGTTTTGTGGCATTAGGCACGGATATCAGTGCCACCGAAAATAGCCAATACTTTTGAGTTGTGTTCTTTTCCTTTTTCTTAAAATTTTTCCATTGTATCTCCCTTTGAATAGTTTGCAGCAAAGATATGTTTGCTGACATCCTTCAGAGACACTTGTTTCATTGAAATTATGCCTCAAGACCATGCACCTAAGCGTGGTGAGACTCCAGAATATATTTCCTTTCACCGCTACTTGATACTGAATGCACTCTTACAAAGTTGTGCAGAGTTATGGTTAAGTTTCTGGTCGGAGGTGCATTATAACTCTTTATACGACAATCAAGGTTTGTCTCGTGCTTACGAAGTGTAACAAAATGGTGAGGACACTGATTATGATCTTCTTTCTGAGTGCAGCGGTTCCAGTTCAGCAGATGCCAAAGAGAAAACATTGGTTGTTCTAGAAAGCAAGCCTCTCACATGGACAACATCTTCGTATTATTTTCTATCAGTATTGTGCATAAGTCAACAGTTTCAGACGCCGTAACTCTTCCTTCATACTTGTATACACGAACTAGCTTGAGGTATAACATTGTTAAGCCAAACAGAATATTACCCAACGAGATATATATTTCGTCATTTGTATTCCTAAAGCATAAACAAATACTAATAAGCCACAAAAGTGGACGCTTAAACGAATTATCTCAGGGATTTGCTGGCTCATTTTGAATGCTCGTCAGCATCCATAGTGCACATTTGGAAAATGACACGATTACTTCCAGTTGTCTAACAAAGTAGATGGCAAACTTGACGATCTCGTTTACGTAGCTTTTCTCTAATAGGCTAAATTGAACGATTTTAGATCAAATTAGAAAATGATATATGAACTACAGAACTAGGCTTCATTTCGTCGTTAGTATTATCCTTTGGACTTTAAATAAAAATGGGGAACAAGATGATCCACCTCATCTACCGGTCCCATTAGACATATTTGAAAACAAATGAAGACCTTAGACCAGCTTGAGCTTTGGGATACAATTAAATACCAATAGCCTGACTTTCTGGTGGAATATTTATCTTATAGCTATCACAATTACCCCCCCTCCACATTAACAACTGTCTTTGATATGGTAGCTAACTGTGCTGTGGATTTTAACTTTGCACTAGCAAAGAGCAAGGATCAAATACTAAGTTACTAACCGTCATAAAAAAAAAAATATGATAGGACTCAAGCAAGAAGTTGTATAGAGAATTCAAACTACACAGAAGTCTTGTAACAAAAATAAAATATTGGGCAGCAAAGCACTGCTAGAGTAACGCCTACATAACTGGAGAGGTACAAACACATTGAAGAAGTTTTTCTTCAGACGATTCAACTTTTTGATGCTATCACCGAGCAGAGATCCTGGTTTCTATCTTGAAGCTAACAGTGAGTAGGAGAACCCCCATAAACAGATAGAGTAAGTGGTGGAGATTATTTATAGTTAAAGCCGGGATAGAACTGAATTATATTTATAAACTCTTAAAGCCAGAACCTTCGAGATCAGAGGAAGGTTTAAGGTAGAGAGATACACCAAAAGATTACTAGACGGCATATCGATGGCACTTTCTGCTAGAGTCCACTCTCTACCATAAGGGCACCAAGAGGCGCCTCCAAGCCTCATGCACAGTATCTCACCAACAATGGCTGCGTATAAGTTAGACTTTGCTTCCAGAACACGGACCGTTGACCTACTGTGGATATCTTGTCGTCAATCTGTCAAATGAACAATAAGAGAAAGAACAACACGATCGGTTTTAGAACAGCTTATGGTTCCATAATTAACCGGAGAGATTGAAGTGAACAAACATACCAGTTTGACAATCTGGTCATGTTTCGAGCTTCCCAATCGTAGAAGTGATCATAGAATACACATGGGATTCCTGGATGAGTAAGTATATATGCATAACCCTACAAAGACACACACACACACACATCTTACTTTCATTATTCTAATTAGAGAAAACTTGAGACGCAAGGAAACGATTGTGTTTTTTGTTTTGTTTTGTTTGGAGAACTTCTTTACCGCCATAATATGGTGGGAAGGGAAAAGCCAGTGAGCTCAATCAGAATAACAAAAAAAAAAGTAAACAAACATGTGGACTCTGTTTGTAAACCGAAGTGCATGGAATATACGTGTTTATGTGGAAATAAGTTAGATCCATACCTGAGTAGAACAAGTGTCATGGTTATCAAGGAAGGTGACAGCTCTGGAAGGCCGCCATCCCATTACTCCCGGTGGCTTTCCTTGTGCATCACATAAACGCCAATACTGACCCTTTACAGCTTCCTAAGGTATCACCAAACGACATCTGATGTGAGATTCAATAAAATGAAGAAACTATTAATCTTATATACAAGGAGCTGAAACAAACAATGTTGCAAAATTCCTTTAGTTGCATTTGACTTGCGACTAAAGGAATTCTGCAACATTGTTTGTTTCAGCTCCTTGTATATATGATTAATAGTTTCTTCATTTTATTGAATCTCACATGATTAATAGTTTGACTTATCTTAAAGTTGTTTTTACTTCAGTCTCCAGCAGAACATGGCGACGTACCAGAACTTGATCAATGCATGATAAACAACTAGACAGCAAGAAGTAAAGGTTCCTGCATGAATGTAGTCTTATTCATATGGGCGTGAATGCTTTTAGAATTGGAACACAGCCTAATAGGTGATGAGTTACATAATACCAAATTTACTCTTTCGGTATTGTCTATTAGCATTACCGGAATAGGATCTAAATCTGAGATGTGAAGAACTGATAAAGGAAGAGTTTAGTGAGTGGTGTAACTTTGATGTGGACGATGCAGTCCAGAAGCTAGAGAAGTTGGGGCTGACGCGAGCCAACGAGATCATAGGGACCACCACCGAGGAGCTTGTCACCCCTTGTTGAACTCTTGCTACCTTCTCTTCTTTAATATTTGTTCTCTTCTCATTTCACTAAAACTCTTTAAGTGACGACTGTATTGTCGGTTGTGTACAAAATTTTTTTATCCATCTTACTCATATGTTTCTCAAATATCGAAAAGGAAATCCAGGTTAAGTTACAGATCTCAGGACTTTAGTGGACGTTCGAATTGGTGGATGTAAGTTAGCGTTACAACACACCAGCATCGTGAATGGGATCTGGAGCAGGCCTCATTCTGTCACGTAACATAACTAAGGGGCTGACCATCAGAATGGGTTTACTGTCATCCCTCAGATTATTACGTCGAAAAAGGATTTGACTCATGTTGTTTATGATGATGAATCAAACAGTGCGCAGAAATCCTGAAGCAACAGAGGAACAGGTCGGGGTTGTCCTTAAGAGAGAGAGAGAGAAACGTTATCCGCCCCACTTGACGAAGCTGCAGCCATGAACATTGTTCGGCCGCCGTTAATAGCTCATGTTTAGAATTAAATATTTGTTGGGTTAGTACTTAGTAGTCTTTATTTACCCATTTCTCAATGTATACCAGTTATAAAGTTAATTGGGCTCAACATTACACAACGGAAGTTAATTGTCTATGTTTTGAAGTTAATTGGACTCAGTTCAGTTAGAAATTGTTGGGCTCAGCCCATTAAACAATATGACCGTTGTAATTGATCCGTATCTCTTCTTCACAAGAAACGATTTCTTGCCTTCATATCATTATCTCTCAATCCTCTCAGACTTTTTTTTTTCTCTCAGTGTAATCCTCTCACACTCTTTACAAAGAGAAGCAAGATCAACACCAAAAAGAGTAAGAAATTGTAGGAGAGTGATAATGGCGACGAGAAAGACGTATGTTCTTTTTTTTGTGTGTTTTGTCAATATTTAATTCTCGATGCGATTGCGTTATGAATCTAAGAACAGATCATGACGAGTTTCCTTTCTTTTTGATTTTGTGAAACATGTGTTCCTGCAGATGGTTAAAAGATCCTGAACAAGAATGTTGTGAATAATTTAGGGTAGGAAGCCGACAAAAAAAAAGGAAAGAAAAAAAGCAAGATTAACAAAAAAAGTAAGAATTTGTAAGAGCGATAATGGCGACGACAACAAACATGCATGAAAAGGTAAGACGTAATTTTCGTTTTTTGTTTGTGTTTTCATGAATATCTGTTAACACGATGCGACTGTGGTATGAATATAAGAACTAATCGTGATAGGTTTCTTCTATTTTCGTTTAATGAAACAGATAGTTCAAAGACGCGACTAATCAGAGTCATCTACATGTATTTCTTTTTGATGTATGTTGTACAGAGTTAAGAATCTTGAAGAAGAGAAATATGAGTAGAATCAAGAGCATTCTTGAATTTGGTGAGATTCTACCAAATAAATAAAAGAAGGAAATGAGAGTGAGAGAAGAGTAGATACTACTGAAGCAACAGAGGAACTGATGGTGGTGGCGTGGCTAAAAAACTCATTCCTGAGAGAGAAAGAGAGAAACGCTGTCAGTGCCCTTCCTTTCCACCGTGAACATGTTCAGTTACAATGAAATTACATGAAAGTTAAAGGCTGAGAGAAAAGGGCATGAACCTATTGGGGCTTACTACCGAACATGCTATACATATTGATGCTATCTTGAATTTAAAGGCAAGGAAATCGGGCAACATACAAAGGTGAGCAAATTTTTGAAATATTTATCCTAATAACGTGGACTTGCCTATATAAAGTGAGTACTCTATTTAGAGTAGAGTATTACTTGGATTGCAAGAATCAAAATACATAAATATAACGGTTGTTAGCTGCTTTATTGCTTGGCATGCACTTGCCACCCTTATTGTTGCAGGTCACTTGTGCAGTCCTTACCTCCCTCACAGTTCCAAAAAGGAGTTAACTAACATTTCTCTTCGAAATCATCATCTCTGTGATATTTGAGGTCTTTGTGATTTAGGGTTTAGGGTTTAGGGTTTAGGGTTTTAGGGTTTAGGGTTTAGGGTTAGGGTTTAGGGTTTAGGGTTAAGGGTTAAGGGTTTAGGGTTAAGGGTTAGGGTTAAGGGTTTAGGGTTTAGGGTTTAGGGTTTAGGGTTAGGGTTTAGGGTTTAGGGTTTAGGGTTTAGGGTTTAGGGTTTAGGGTTTAGGGTTTAGGGTTTAGGGTTTAGGGTTTAGGGTTTAGGGTTTAGGGTTTTAGGGTTTAGGGTTTAGGGTTTAGGGTTTAGGGTTTAGGGTTTAGGGTTTAGGGTTTAGGGTTTAGGGTTTAGGGTTTAGGGTTTAGGGTTTAGGGTTTAGGGTTTAGGGTTTTAGGGTTTAGGGTTTAGGGTTTAGGGTTTAGGGTTTAGGGTTTAGGGTTTAGGGTTTAGGGTTTAGGGTTTTAGGGTTTAGGGTTTAGGGTTTAGGGTTTTAGGGTTTAGGGTTTAGGGTTTAGGGTTTAGGGTTTAGGGTTTAGGGTTTAGGGTTTAGGGTTTTAGGGTTTAGGGTTTAGGGTTTAGGGTTTAGGGTTTAGGGTTTAGGGTTTAGGGTTTAGGGTTTAGGGTTTAGGGTTTAGGGTTTTAGGGTTTAGGGTTTAGGGTTTAGGGTTTAGGGTTTAGGGTTTTAGGGTTTAGGGTTTAGGGTTTAGGGTTTAGGGTTTAGGGTTTAGGGTTTAGGGTTTAGGGTTTAGGGTTTAGGGTTTAGGGTTTAGGGTTTAGGGTTTAGGTTTAGGTTTAGGGTTTAAGGTTGTTTAGGTTTAGGGTTAGGTAGGGTTAGGGTTAGGGTTTAGGGTTTTAGGGTTTAGGGTTTAGGGTTTAGGGTTTAGGGGTTTTAGGGTTTAGGTTTTTTAGGGTTAGGGTTTAGGGTTTAGGGTTTTAGGGTTTAGGGTTATTTTTATTTATTAGGGTTTTAGGTTTAGGGTTTAGGGTTAGGTTTTAGGGTTTAGGGTTTAGGGTTTAGGTTTTTAGGTTTATTATGGGTTTAGGTTTGTTTAGTTTTTTAGGGTTTAGGGTTTAGGGTTTTTTAGGTTTGGTTTAGGGTTTATTTAGGGTTTGGTTTAGGGTTAGGGTAGGGTTGTTAGGGTTTAGGGTTTAGGTTTAGGGTTTTAGGGTTAGGGTTTAGGTTTAGGTTAGGGTTTAGGGTTTAGGGTTTAGGTAGGGTTTAGGGTTTAGGTTTAGGGGTTTTTTAGGGTTTAGGGGTTTAGGGTGAGAACGAATTCTCAGCTCGTACCTGCAATATGTGTCTCGGCCTATCTGCTCCAAGAGTGAGTCCCCTAACTTCGATCCGATAGATGGCACAGGTGAGACGATCCTCCGTCCTCAGCGATGTAGACTTGTCGAACACTTACTCGTCAGCGTCACCACACTGGTCCGTTAGCGTTTAGGGTTAGCATGGGTTTTTTTTTTTTTTAGGGTTGGCAATCTCCCGTAAATAGGTCTTAGGTCTTAGTCCGTTCTTTATGGGTCTCTTTTTTCCATTCCTGGTTAGCGATATAGTTAATGGCTAATCTCGACGGTTTCTTATTATTTCCAATCGAGTGGGTCTTCTTCGATATATTAGGTTTGTCTCTCATATTCGCGGTGTGTGCTGGGCGGTGCAGGGCTATGTGTGCTACGATAGATAGAGCAATGCGTATTGTAGGGTTAGGGTAGGTTATTTACCTAGGGTTTAGGGTTTAGGGTTAGGTGTAGGGTTAGGGGTAGGTAGGGTAGGTGGTAGGTACATAGATTTTGGTACATCAGAATAGCGAGCCTGGATGTCGTCCATAGGTCCACTTACGGCCGACGACCGCGTTGCTCACCATTAACATGAGATTGATGCAGGCTGAGATCACGCTTCCGAGAGTGGGTGAGGAGTGAGAGCGATCAGACTGCCTATGCCACCCATCGCTCCTGGCTCGGCTGTGATTCATGTTCCAACCAGAGGCCTTCCTTACGTTAGAACTATCCGCTTGATCGCTCGGAAAACTGACGAACTCTCGCCTAGCGTCAGGGCGACATACCGCAGATGCATCTCTTCGTAATACCTGCGGGGTCTGTAAACTTTCGATGGAACACATGCTGGTCGGTCTGCTAGCATCGAATACAATGCATGTACGTCTGACACAGTGATGTGTTTTTTAGGTGTTTAGCAGTCGTCAAAATCGACGCCCACGGGCTTAAGCACTCGACCTGTACTAACACATCCTTAGCCCTCCACGGCCGTCCGGTTTTAGATGAGCTGCAGTCTGCAGATATAGTTAATGAGTTGCATCATTTTTAGGGTTTATAGGGTTCTAGGTTTTCAGGGTTGTGGGTGTTAGCGGTTTAGTGTTTATGGGTTAGGGTTTTTCCATTAGGCTCCCTTATCTGTCATTCTCCACATGTATTTTTAGTAGGCCTTAAGTCTAGGTCCTCCAGCTCTGAGGACATCTCTGGATCTTCCTTCACTTCCACTCTCGGCGGTTTCCCACCTACTGCCTGTCTCAATCACACCATATTATAACTTTTTTGTTAGGGTTTAGGTTAGGTTTAGGGTATTCGATAGGATTTCACCTAGGTTTTAGTTTAGGTTTTAGGTTTAGGGTTTTAAGGATTTTAGGGTTAGGGTGCTTCCAGTTCTATTATCTGCCGATCTTCCTTAGGCGAGTAGGTGCCTAGGTTGACCACATAGGGTTTAGGGTTAGTTAGGGCGCGGGCTCTGTTAATGATTAGGTTTGGGTGTAGGGTTTAGGGTTAGGGTTCTATAGGGTTTAGGTTTTAGGGTTTAGTTTAGGTAGGTTTAGGGTTAGGGTTTAGGTTTAGGGTTTTAGGGTTTAGGTTGTTAGGGTTAGCGTTTAGGGTTGAGGGTTTAGGGATTTAGGGTTTAGGGTTTAGAGTTTAGTTTAGGGATTAGGGTTTAGGGTTTAGGTTAGGTTAGGTTTAGGTTAGGGATTTAGGTTTAGGTTTAGGGTTTTGTGTGTAGGGTTTAGGTTAGGTTTTAGTTAGGTTCTTTTCTTTTTCTTTCCTGTAGTATTTTTTTTTGGGTTAGGGTTTAGGGTTTAGGGTATTTTTTTTTAACTTAATTAGGTTTTAGGTTTAGTATATAGGGTTAGGGTAGGGTTTAGGGTTAGGGTCTTAGGTTTAGGGTTCATAAGAACCTAGGGTTTAGGGTTTAGGGTTTAGGTTAGGGTTCTGGTATGGGTTTAGGTTTATGGGTTTAG
>CAJHQQ010005747.1:0-14437 GCA_905132885.1 Moricandia moricandioides | reverse complement strand
TACAACACACGGGTTGTAGTTGGGTGTAGTCGGGTGTTTACATGTATCGCAGGATGATCGTGTGTGTATCGGCTTGTCTCGGGTGTCCGCGGTTGTTCGTAGCCGGGTGTAGCCGGTTGTGATTTGCGATGGATGAGCTTTTAGGGTTTATGCGATGTGGAGAGAGAGAGAGATGAGAAAGATTGAATCGATGAAAGGGATGAATTTGATGGTGGTTTCCGGCGGCTGCTTTTGTGTTTATGGGTTTCGAGTTTTAGCTTAGGGTTTATGAGAGACGTATCGTGCTGATAACGTGTTAAGAAAAAAATAGGGGAACTTGTGATTCTTATTGATAATACTCAATGGAGGTTCCCTTTATATAGGGGTTACAAATAGACCGTCATTAACATAAATGGAAAGATAACATTCCTAGATAAACATGGAAAAGGAAAATACTAAACCAAAGTGCATTAGGTTTAGGAAACTTGTCGTTTCTCTCTCTAGCCGAATAGGGTCTTGGTCGGATCCGGTTTGGTCTTGGTCTAATCCTCCTTATGGTTATTGCATCCACATCAATTGGTTTATAACAATTTTCTATATTATCAATTTTCAGTGACATTCTATTAGAAGAAAAAAAACAAATGACAAAGATTAGAAAATATAATAAATAATTAGATTAAGAAACTAAATTGTTTGACAACGCGTTTTGATTAGTTCTACAATTATTAATTTTAGTATTTTTATAATAAAAAAAGAAAAGGTATTGACCAATTATTAAAAAAATTACAAAGCTTATTTATATGATTGACATATCAGCATGTCATTAAAGTAACTCAATTAATACATAAGAGGATAAATACATGATACTAGTTAAGAGTTAAACATATAGGATTTCTGGAGTATTTTAAGATATCTAGATTCAAATCTGTAAAATCACTACCGGATCCGTATTCAAGTATTCCAGATATCCATGGTTAGAATATCCGGACTAAAAGTCGCATATCTGTGGATATAAATAATAAAAATTTGAAAATTAAAACTAACTAATTTACTATTTATTTTATTTTAATTTAATTTTGTAAAAAATTTAAAAATCATTGAAATTTAGTAAAAATAAATTTAGTTATTTTGTATAAATAATAAATAATATACATATATATAATTATATTTTACATATTTTTAAAATGCATAGTGGGTTTATATTCAGATATCTGAATCTGAAATTTTACTATCTGAATCAGTATCCGGGATCCGCTGGATTCGTAAAGTTACAATTTGGATCCGGATCAGGACTTTCTTGATATCCATTTTTTGAAACAGATCAGAAAAAATTTCGGATGGATAACAGATAACGGATAGCGGATATTAAGTCTTATACCTAATACTAGTTAAGATTATGCTTATTGATGAGAGTTGTTGAAAGAAATTTTTTTTTCCTTTTTGTAAAAGGGAAACCAACCAACTCAGAAAAATATTTATTATGTACTCCCTCCGTTACAAAAAGATACATATTTTAGAAATAAAAAATTGTTTCAAAATGATATATTTTTAATATTTTCAATGTATTTTTTGTCAACTAATAATGAAAAATTGTGATTTTCAAAATATTAATAGCATTTTTTGAAATCTTATTGGTTTAGAAATACAGGAAATATAAAAATAAAAAAAGTTATGCATTATTAATTAAGTTTAATATGTTTTATAAAAAGTGTGAAAAATCTAAAACATGTATTAATTTGAAATAGATGGAGTATATATCAACCGCCTTGCTCTTATTGCAAGTCCTATTATTTTTTGAAACATTTACTTCTAGAGACACTTTATGAGTTTCCAATTACACTTGGAGACACATTACACATGTCATATACATTTTTCGTGTCTAAAGACACTAATACCCTTAAATGAGACCAAACTTCACTTTCTCTTTCTTTCTCTCCTAATTCATTACGAAGCTTCAGATGTTCTTTTTTTTCCTAATTCAATTATACTTTCTCAAATTCTCAAATTCTAATGTAGAGAGTTCCAAAAAATTCAAGAGAGGATCGATGGGTGTGATGATGTGACCAGAGCATGTAATGAAATCGATAGTGGATGTGCTCTGGATTTTGCGTGGGTGAGCTCGGGATCCGCCGTAGATGAGTTCGGAGAAGTTGTGGTGGAGTTTCAGAGTGGATCAGATCGGGACTCGCCGTGAGTGAACTCAGGATCCGCTGTGACTG
This sequence comes from Moricandia moricandioides, assembly GCA_905132885.1. Classification (NCBI taxonomy): domain Eukaryota; kingdom Viridiplantae; phylum Streptophyta; class Magnoliopsida; order Brassicales; family Brassicaceae; genus Moricandia; species Moricandia moricandioides. The sequence goes on along the minus strand of CAJHQQ010005747.1, from coordinate 12,239 downwards.
AGCTCGGGGTAATTGTGGTGACTGAGCTCGGGGATCTCACCGCCTCAACACCCTTAAAAACTCACAACACTAATATGATTCCTCTTTACCGAGTTTTTGTGGATACTAACTTCATCAACTACTCATTTGAGAATAAGGTACATGTCACATTACATCTCTATACTGTTTGTTTCCATGGACCTGACTCTAATTGATATCTTTTTGTTGTGTCCACAAGACCTCGTCCACAATATGTCGAAACTTCATCCACAAAAAAAACTTGTACACAAAACTTCTTGTAGGATTAAAACGTAGTCTATACTTCTTGTAAGAGTTTGTTTTTGTTCTGGCCCTAAAAGACTTAGTGGCTAATCATGCTTCTGTGTTAGGTTCACTCACACATGAGTTCAGAGAAGTTGGGCTTATGGTCACGAGGTAACTCAGTTCTTTGTTGCTATTTTTTTCTTCGTTCATTTTTGAGTACACATTTTGTTTGTCCACATTTTTTGAGGGACATATACATTGCTGTTTTTGGTTTGGTTTGAAGTTATTAACTTGTTTATCTTTGAGATTGTGGACACATTGATGTTCATATCCATATCATCGTCCACAAGTCATCATCCACAACTAGTTTTCATTAAGGGCATTTTCGTCTTCAATTGTTGTGTTCATACACAGAAAGTGTCCCACATGTGGGATGTGTTGTTATGTGTTAAAGAAAGACAAAATGTGTCTTAATATGTAAACAACTCTTATTTTTTCGCGTTCTTCTGATTTCTCTCTAGGGTTTCAGTGTTCGTCAAAATCAGAAATATTTCACTTGGCAGGAAAGTTTCCTTTTTGATGGGTTTCGTTATATTCGACGAATTGTTGCAAATTTGTTTCTGATTTGTGTGATATCTCGTGGACTGATTTGGTAAACCTCTGTTTAATCCTATGCTTTCTCGCCAAAAGGAACTCTCAAACAAACAATGGATCGTAACGAGGATGAAGCTAGAAGAGCAATGTGTATTGCTGAGAAGAAACTCTTAGAGAATGATTACTACGGAGCCAAAAGATTCATTAACCAGGCAAAGAGCTTGTATCCAAATCTTGATGGTTTGCAACAAGCCCTGATTATGATCGATGTTTATATCTCTGCATCCACCAAGGGAGGAAGAGAAGCTGATTGGTATGATATTCTCGGTGTCGATAGCTTAGCTGATGATGAAACCCTCAAGAAACAGTACAAGAAGTTAGCTCTTTTGCTTCATCCTGACAAGAACAAGTTTAACGGTGCAGAAGGCGCGTTTAAACTAGTTTTAGAAGCTTGGTCTCAGTTGTCTGATCATCAAGGTGAACATAAAAAGAGTGGAATGCAGAAACCACCAAAGCCACGCCAGCCAGCTTCATCTAACAAGCCAAGGCCAAAGCCTAGGTATGAGCCTGAACCTACGCTTAAGTTTGAACCTACTTTTTGGACAGTGTGCGATAGATGCAAGACATATTGTGAATTCTTGAGGGCTGATTACCTTAACAAGACATTGTCTTGTCCAAACTGCTGTCGGAGATTCGTTGCAGTTGAGGTAACACCAGAGATCATTAATGGGAGGCCAGTCATCAGATTGAGTCCATCTGAGGAAACCTTTTCTTCAACTTCGGCATAACAAGAGATTGAAAAGATGGTTTGAGGCTAAACTCGAGTCTGATTCGGTATCTAAGAAGGAGAAAGTTCGTAACTTTACGTTTTGGACAGTGTGTAATAGATGCAAGACATATTGTAGATTTGCCAGGTCTAGTTATGTTAACAAGATCCTGTCTTGTCCAAACTGTCGTCAAGATTTCGTTGCGAGCGAGATCATTCCAGAGGTACTCAATGGGTGTCCTGTCATCAGATTGGCTGCACATTTCCGATCAACATGCAAAAGCACAAGTGGTGCTTCTTCTTTTACAAAAGCTTCAGCATCTGGTAGCGTAAAAGCTGCAACTAGAGGACAAGAATCAGTTAAAAAATGGTTTGGGGAGTCATAAGAATGTTATTGCTGCTGCTAGAGGCTTTGCAAGAAACGATCATGACAGCAACAAATGCAAACTCTACTCTTGAAACAAAATAGTATTTTCAAGAAACCAAAGAGATAAGACGATCATATTTAGGTCCTGTTTTTTATTTTGGTCACCTTTCATGGATTTGTTTTGTTGATCTTTATGTTCGTTCTTGATTTAGGGAAAACAACACCATGTTTGTGGAACTCTACACCAAGTTCCAGCTTCTGCCGTTTTCTATACCAACGATCGGAAAGCATGACCCGCACATATGAAAATCATGTCAAAACATATACCCTTGATTTAATTGACCGAAGCCCAAACACATGTAAAAGTCTGATAACCACAATTTAAAGAGACGTGATCATGTTAAGTTTAAAATGTGAAAGTTTAATGCTTTTAACAATATATTCAAGAGATCTTGGACCTATTTTTCCTTTGAGACTATTACAAAACACCATGTGTACATAGAGTTAAGTAATCACCCTGGATTTTCATCATTTGAAAGTTCGAAACCAATTTATACATGGAGTAAAGTTCAAATCCTAGTTTCGTAGTTCAAAACAAAATCACACAGATCCAAAGATTACTGTATACCAAAAAACATCAACAATATTTTAACTTTTAATCAATCGTACTCAAAATTTAACCGCTGGGTAAATATGTTAACTTTTAGTAGGTTAACTTTTCTGAAATATCAGTTATATCACCAACATTTTTATTGTCTGATCTGCGTATCCCGACATGTGTATTTTTATTTTTTTTTAATAGATCAAAACTTTAATGTGTGATAAAATTGTTATACATATTATTAAAAGTTGATGCTATATATTTTATACTCTTCAACGTTTCTTTTATTAGATTTTCAATAGACTATTATTTATATAAAAAATATGTGTAAAATAATATTTTTACGTATTAATTTACATATTATAGAAATTGATTATTTTTACCTCGCCTTTACTTCTTAGTTATTACTAATAAATAATAAGAAATATAACTATAGCTTTGGAGCAATATTATGCTGTAGATATAATTAATGGACACGTAAATCGACTTAAGTGGCTTTTACTTGTTTATTTATGCTTATGTAAATTAATTAATTATTTAGATTTAATATTATATTATGTTTTTTCATCTTTATTAATTAATGTCAATTTGCATTAATTATTTAATAACATTTAACATGACAAAAATAAACGACTGCCGCACTAATTATTTTTAATATTTATTATATTTTAACATTAATTAGTCTAAAAATCGATTTAGGTATGTTTTTGTTTGTTTTAAATGAAATTAAGATAACAAATGCTGAAAGCTAGGAATCTAAAAGTTGTCGAATTATTATGGTAATAAAATTAATAAAATAGTTAGAGTGAGTAAACACTTAAAATGAGTAAGTTTTTTTTTTTGTATTTTTAACTCTCACTTATTATAATATTACAATCATGAGAATGATTACATAAATGATTCGATAACCAACAAAACTACATGAATTATGAGGATCTATGTCTAACTGCATCACCTGAGCTGGCCTATGAAGATCCACGCCGAACCGAGTTTATTTGCACCATGTTGAAGATTCCTTATAAATATTTCCAGGGAATTTACCACATATGACTCAAAACTTTATTTTAAATATAAAAGTATACCCAACATCAACCAAATGCAAAAGTAACACAAGTGCTCCCCTTATGACAAAAAAAAACAAAAATTTATTTTTACGAATATAACCCTGGAAGTCTTCTGAGCTTCTGTAAATTTTCTCTGAGACTTCCTAAATATCTTCTCATATAGTTGATCTTAAAAATAATTTACAAATTTTATAAAAAGTATTTTGTTGGGGGGAAAGTTGAAAACATGTAATTATAAACATTTGTAAATGATATAAATTAAGTTATAGTAAAATTGAATTATTTATATCATTTGTAAATGATATAAATCAACCAAATGCAAAAGTAACACAAGCGCCTTGTGAAATTATAACTAGCCCCTTATGACCAAACAAAAAACCAAAATATATTTTTACGAATATAACTCTGGAAAGTTTTCTTAGCTTTTGTAACTCTTCTGGGAGACTTCCTAGATATCTTCTCATAGAGTTGATCTTAAAAATAATTTATAAATTTTCTAAAAAGTATTTTGTTGGGGGGAAAGTTGAAATCATGTAATTATAAACATTTGTAAATGATATAAATTAAGATATAGTAAAATTGAATTATTTTCAACATAGATGAGTGAATGTATTAAGTCATGGTATTCTTTGGTTTAGGGTTTGATAACATATGTTGTAGTATTGTTTGTATTCTTAGGGTTATTTTTTGAAAGCTTAAATTTTTGCTTGAAAAATTAAATTTTTAACTATATGTGTTTATTTCTGTGTATAAACACTTTTTAAGTTGAATTTGATTTTAATAAAATTCTTGGTTAGTTAATTAAATTTTGGGTTTATTTAGGGTCTAGATGACTTCCAAGAAGTCGTCTGATGAATAATATTTACGGGGTGGAAGACTTCATGGAAGTTTCTCGTGGTTGTTACATGAGACGACTTCCAGGGAAGTCGTCCATACCGGCCCGAACCTTTAATTTTACCAATGTACATTAAACCTAACCTGATAATTTACTGGACATATAAATACTATTTTTTACTTTATGTAGAAATGCACGAAACCCTACCGTTGTTTCTCTCTGAGGCGACTTCGAAGGCGAATCTTTTTTTCCCGTCAAATCTCTCTTTTCCATCGTTCTCACTGACGGTAATCTCTCCTTTTACGACGAATCTCATTTTTCCTTCATGCCGAAGAGTATTTAAGTAGATTAAACTAACCATCTGTTTCCTTTTTTCAGATCTGAAACTGCGTTTCGTTGAACTCCGCCGCCGGTAAATTCTTCCTCTTTGCTGTCGAGTTCAATTTTATGACTTAAGGTGTTTAGCCCCCGTTAAACCCTAAAAGTTGTAGTTTTGATTCTTTCCCGTTGAGTTTTGCAGATATGTATCCGCTGGTGTCGTTGGCGACCATAACTTCTCTGACTGTATGTCATCCATTTTCTATTTATTTAGGTTTTTCTATTTATTTAGGTTTTCTATTTATTTAGGTCTTCTCTTCAGATATGCAGGCTTAACACGATTTTCAGATCTGTAAGAGGTCGGTTTTAGTAATATTCTACTTAAAGACATCCAAGAAAACTGCATGGGAAAGTCTTCCAGTAGAACATTTCTAAAATCAACCTCTTTTGTAGTGTTATACTGAAAGACAACTCAGAAAACTTCATGAAAGTCTTCTAGAGTGTAAGACTTCCTGGAAGTCTTTTAGAGTGTAAGAATTCGTAGAAGACTTTCTGGAAGTTTTAGAGAAGTCTTCTCACTACAACTTACATGCAAGATTCAAGTATAGGAATTTAGAATAATACGTTTGGCTTGTGTTTGAGATGTTGTTTTTTGATTGTTTTGCAGACCGGAAAATGGATTTACCATAACTCCCGCAAAGGATATATACATTAGTGGAAAAGCCCATCCCACTGAAAAGTATTTTGTATCATACTGATAACTCGAAGTTGTTTACTGCGTTAAGGCAAGCTCTACATGATGACGAACATGAGGAGATGAAGGATTCAAAGTTGGGAGTGTTCATCAAGTTCATGGAGCTGAATTTTGGTTGGGCATCAAGGCTGGTTCATTATATGCTGAGTGACAATTGAAGTACCTTAGTGTCGAGCTGGTGATTGTAGCGTGTACACTCTAAAGTACATTGAATGTCATGCTCTTGGCTTGTATTTCCTCCACTCTTCTTTGATAAGAACGTGAGGACTATCATGGAGAAGATACCACGATTTACTTTCAGAGGAAGATATTTGCGTGCCTCAACTTGTTGTCTGACACAAGGATAGATATTCTGTGAGTATCCTGCAAACAAATGATCTTTTGAGTAGAATAAACACACAGGTGTGGAGACATGCAAACCAGCATATGTTCCAGCTGGAATAGCATAAGAGAAAGGTATTTTTTTTATTGCATAGAAACCAAAATCACACTTTCCATGTTCCAAATCAACAACACAGTCCATTTTGACCCCTTTTACAAAGAATCACCATCCATCAATTGGTTGGAAAGATATCGTATTTTCTATCTCCGAACGAACACCAAGTAAGTATTCAACTCCCCGACTATGTTGAGTTGTGAGACTCAAAGCATATTCTCTTCTTTTCCAATACAACAGACATGCGGTGTTGTTTACTGTTCTAGCAGGGTATAAATATCCTAAACAATTAACTATTAAATTAACCCTTAATTTTATCACACAAAATAATACTTTTGCCAAGAGAGATCAGGTGTAGTACCTAGGGATCGAATCCACAGAGAACAATGACACACAATAGATTTCTTATTCCTAAAGTTAAGCTAGGTGATTATATATATATTGATAACAAGTAATCAGTCTAAGGAAATGTTCCTTATAAGAGAGTGTAGATGCAATATGAAAATATGCTAATAATGTAAATATGGAAATATGCTAATAATGTAAATATAGAAATATGCTAATAAACTAACTAGATGTAAATGTAAATATGCTAGATCTAGGATTTTAGGCAAGTGAATTATAGAAGATAGAAGTTAAAGGTATTTAATCATTGAACTCAATATCTATTGTAAAAGACACTAGCTCTCACTGCGAGTCTAATATATTAACTAAGTCCAATGTCTCAGCTCTCACTTGTTGACACGAAATGACCATCGATCGATGGCAATGATCATGCATCGATCGATGGTTTATTGAGTCAAGCTTTATGACCTAATTCGATAAGTTCATTAGGCTAACTAAATCAACTCTCGTTTGTTTCTAGCAACCTAGCTCAACAGAATAAACTCCGGTAGTAGACCATGCTCTCGCTTGCGCCTAACTATCCTATTATCAGAGTTCTAGTTAGCTACTATAGAACACAAGCAATAAACACAATTCTATTAATAGATCTAATAATGACCCTAACAATTCTGTTGTTTGGCTAATCCATCAGTACCATTAACAAACTCTAAATCCAGTTGATAACTACTCAGACATAATTAAAGTAAAAAGAATAGTCATAATATAATGCATAGATAAAACACTGGGGTTCCAATAAAAATCTCCCTAAGAATATTGTATTGTATTCTATCTATTGTATCCCCATTCTTTCTCATACATAAAGTATAAATATAAAAACCCTAAAATCTAGGTCAAAACTCGTCCAAGGGTAAACTTGTAATCTTGTGTATTGTCTCTAACTTGAGCTTGAAATCGCCTGTCTGCGAATTGGTCATTGATCAATACCAAGTGGTCAGCATCGGTCGATCTTGGTCATATAACATCGGTCGACGTCAGGATAGTGTCGTCGATCGACGACAGTCTTGTACTTCGACTCTCTCATATATCAGCTATGGATTAATCTCCTCTAAATGCTCCAAAAGCTCCAAATATCTCCATATATCTCCAAAACGTACCTGGACCTGTAAAGACCTTACAACATAGCCTAGACACACATAAGAAACTCTAAATGGAGTCCATAACATGGCCTAAAACTAGTAATAAATAGGCTATATCAACAACCTTCCTAGCTTCTCCCTTATGAACTCCAACATCAATTGAATAAGAAATCCTCTTGCTCGCTTCAGTACGAAATTAATAAATTCAACGATGGTGCTTATTTTTAAGTTGTACTTGTCTCCTTGACAATGAACCCTTGATCATAGGGGCACATCGGCATCCTCCAAATACATTGCAAGTTCCACAAACTTGGTTGCCCAAAACGTGTTTGTCCCATGTTTCAAAATTTCTCTTATCTTCTATCAACAACCATTAACATGAAATTTTGCCACAAGTAGAGTTTTCGCTGACTTATATATTCTGAAGGAGAACCTACGCTTCACCTCTCTCAACCGAAACTCTGAAACCAATGCATCCTTACTAACAAAACTCTGGTTGACATATATATTGTTTGCATTTGAGCTTCCTCTTTCATTACCATATGTCCTTTTGAAATCTTCAAAACACATATCATCTTCTTATTCCTCATCCTCATCTTTAAATTTTCCATACTCACTTTAATCCTCCCCATCATCATCCGCTTCAGCAACATTAGGGATATCAGCATCCTCCTCACCATCATCATTTTCATCTTCAGCCAAATTATCATCATCTTCATCCCCTTCATCATCTTCATCACCTTCATCATCATCTTCCCTTTCATCTGAAATCATTCTCATCTTTCTAAGGGTTAATACAAAATGACGTACTTCATGCGTTTTATTTATCTCGAGTAAGTTCCGAACTTATCTATCACTTGTAACACAAATATGAGGGGTGTCTGGAGCCATCTATTGCATCATTTTTTTCTGGTAATGAGTAGGTTAACTCCACAACCTTTGTGTTCATGTCTAGATTATAATCTTTTTGTGCCATTTCAACAAGTTCAACATGTGTCTAACCAAAAAATTATCAACCATAATATCATTGCTCCTTTGAAATTATCAACCATAATATTCCAAGAGTCATCTTTCAACAACCATTCTCCATACATCACATGTAACTGACGCATAATCTGCAAAAATTCAGATTAAAACACATTATCAAACATGGAACATCAACTTCAAAGACTTCAACCGAGAAGACTTCCGGGGAAGTCTTCTCTTATTAGCAAGAAACATTAATAAACATTAATGTTGGTAACCTCATAAATATCACCAATTAAGTTATAAATTTCATTCACTGGCCTCAATACTGACTAATATACATGAATTAATAAAATTTTAAAAAGTCTTTATAGTTTTAGAGAAAAGTCCAAAATCAGGAGATTTGAATGAGCGGTAGCCTATCAAGCATACAAAGTGCGATTAGTAAGGAGGAAGAAAAGAAAAAAGAAGGGAAAAGAGAAGGCTTACCATCACGTCGGCGCGAGCATTATAAGAATACTTGTCCGGGAATGAAAGCTCTGAGACCTATGGCATAACTCGAGCTCCTCTCTGAATCTGACGGATCAAGTCACCACATGCTTCATAGTCGTTGACGAGCGGCCTTTCCTTATTATAAAAAAACGTCACGCGTTCGGACTTTGCTATTGGAGGTCTCTTGGACGGAGGGCCCAAACCTCCCAAGAGTACGCGTTGAGTAGACAGTATAATGATCTTTCGAGGAGTAGAAGACGTATTCACCCAAAATTCGTGTCCAGCATTAAGAGTAGGTGATGGGTCGCGGGTCGATCGATCTACCGATCCCTTATTCCCCTCGTCGATCACCTCTTCATTCATCTCGCCTGATGATCTCTTCTGTTTGATTCTCGAGTTCCTCTCCGGTCCCTCTTTGGGAAGACCCTTGGGACTATGTCCCTGAATATCTGCCCAATCGTCCTTCCCCTTGTTGTCCGAATGATTGTCATCTGTCTAATCGTTCTCATCGGTATAAGGATCGGCCCTTGTCTTCTTAGAGGATCTACTTGCCCTTTTATTTTCCCTCTTCTTTCTGGGACAATTATCTACCTCCCGATCAACTGGCGTCCCTTACGCGGGAGCAACCGCGTCTTCCAATGGAACCTTCATCTGATCCTTTGAGACCTCCAGTTGATCGGTTGGACCATCCTCCCCTCGATCTCGGTCCCTCATCGAATCAAAATTTTCAGCACCTAATCGGGAATCGAGGATGTCGACGTAACTTGGATACTCCTTCGGAATCTTTCCCATTAGTGGAAGCTTCAACCTTTTTTCTTTGGAATCTGTGCAAGGAAGTTGTGACGACCAATCGACTGAAATATAAGAGAAAAGTTGGGTTAAGAGACGTCTAATAAAAGATCGATCAACCCGTTGGAACAGTTGACCAAAAGTCATGTAAAAAGAAAGGAGCAGGAGATAACCTCTAGTGATCCTCCTTCGTTGGCAACGAATCTACTTCTGGTAAAAATCACTCAACTTATGCTGACTGAGCGCGGATATCTTGGGAACGTTCTCCCAGAAAGTCTCAGGGTATCCAATATTTTTTTGGTGCGTAACTGTAAAAAAAAGAGAGGCAAAGAATCAGAACCGGTATTGAACAAACGGTCACTCGGCATCGGCTAGCTAGCGATGCGGGGGCTCCATAAGATGCGGAAATTATCGCCCATGAGTTCATCGAAAGCAGCCTCATTGGATCTGAAGTAGAAGTAATGGCACTGCCAATGCTTAGTCTTCGAAGGGTGTACAGTAAGGATGTGGAGTCCCGATCGCATTTTCACTGCAAACAAGCTGTTCGGCCTTAGTCTGAGTCTTCGTCATCTCCTCGATGACACGAACGTTCATCGATACGTCTATCTCTGCTGCCATTACCATCAAGGCCACATCGATTCTGACTGCCCTGTTCATCAGTTGAGTCATGGTGACATCCCACGAGCGCAGTAGAAGTAATGAGGCGAGGGATTGGAAACCAAAATTTAGAATCCCTTCTAAAAAAGGACTCGTAAACGAACTGATAGCTGATCGGTGGTGTCCTTGATCGTCTGTCGGGCGAGATAATGAAAGTAACGCCATGCACATTACACTCCTTCATTAACGCGGAAACTCCCTTCATGGTATACCAAGTCGGAAACACGTCATCCCTGTTTTGTCCCCCTACCACGGTCTGACGAGAAAAATCTAATGGGAGATCCGGAAGCTGTTTGACTGTCTCATCACAATAGTAATGGAATGGGATTAGTCGTCTGGCAGTATTTTACCCGCCTATGCATCGATCAGTCCCGACGAATATGTTTAAACCTCTTTCATCTCTTCCATCATCAACATATCCAGACCCGTAAGAACGACGTTCAGCGTCATTCTCTATCACGGAATCACGCTTGGCACGATCGTTCTCCATCTCATAATCTTTGGAGCATCGCCTCTCTCCATCCCTTCAAAACAGATCTTCAGCATCACAAGTTTGATCCTATTTAAGGTGAGCCGCGACGTTTAAAATACCACAGTGATCCCTAATAGCGGAACCAAACAATTTTGGGCTGACCGAAGTCTCTCTCCGGGGGCTCGGAGTAGTCCCAATGCCCTTACCCTTCTCAGATAAAGAAAATTTCTTCCGGAAAGACGACATCGAAGATCAACGGAAAAGTCAGTGTAATCGGAAAAGTCGGGAATCGACGGTGGCAGATCAGAGATTGAAGTACAACGGTGAAGGAAAAAGAAATAGAGAGAGAGAGAGATAGAGAGAGAGAGAGATAGAGAGAGAGAGAGAGAGAGTAAGAGAGAGTACCTTTTCGGGATTCATAAGGAAATGAAGGAATCAAAGAGAAGAACTCTATCTATAGCAAAAAGGTGCAGGCCTCGAGGGCAGCGCAATTAATAGGCCTATCGAGCCTACTAAGCCTAGAAAGACGCCTCAATTCCAATGCGAACCGAGATTGCTAATTAACTCCCTCAAAGTAAACCGGACTGGTTAAACCAACTCGCTGTGGGTGACCTTCGATGAAGGGAAAAATCAAGCACGTCCCCCGATCGACTTGTCAGGACTGAAGGGACTTTAATCAGCAAAGAAAACTAGTCGAACGATCGTCCCCGGAAACACAATCAAGGAGGCCGATACATCAACCCAAGCATGGCTGACTCAATTATTCTCAAGACCTACTCTTGTTAATCCATTGAGACGGACCGTAGCCACTCAATGAACTAAGGGGGACTTACTGTTGGAGAGGAATTACATATCCTCCCAAGGCCCATCCAATAATGGAATTCGCCCCCACCCTCTTTTGTAGTATTAAAGCCGATCAAAGTCGGCTCGGCTCAAAACTAGCATCTACGTAGGGGTCTCTCAAGTTAATTGACAAAACAACGTTCATGCTCGATCCACCAGCCACGGTTCCAAATCCCCTACTGAGCTGAAAAGCCCGTTAAGGCTTGGCCCCAGGCGCGGTCATTTAGGGCAAACAGATCTAGGGCGAATCAGAGAATCACAGGCCTGATCTATAAAAGGAAGGGAAATGAGAACGAGAAGGGGATCCGAAAATAGAGACACCTCAAACGATAGACGGCACAATATAGGGTTTCTCAGAGGGCATTTGATCTTATCAATCGCTTGTACCTTTTTCTTTCAATCTTTCTCCCTTAAGTCGTTTTGTATCCGCATACTGATAAATAAAACTTCTTTGAAATAACTCACAAATCAAGTTTTTTTCCTTCAATCGAACTAACCAAAATAGGATTCAGCAATATGTAGCTAAGCGATTAGGAGAAAATCTCTACAATTTAACTGTTC
>CAJHQQ010005746.1:0-14438 GCA_905132885.1 Moricandia moricandioides | reverse complement strand
TAATATCCAAACCATTCATCTAGGAGTAATCAAGAGATCATCCATCCCTCTTGTGTCACCATCCAATCCACACGCCTTGAAGGACTTGAGTCTTTTGATTCGTTCTTGCAAGGATCTATCCATTCCCATCAACCAAAGAGCATCCTAGGGACGCATCACACAGAGAACTACATTTCAAGCTCAGAACACTGTCTCAAGGGAGTAGATCAGTTGAGGAATATTACAAAGAAATGGAGACCCTTATGCTGAGAGCTGATATACAAGAAGACAGAGAAGCAACCATGGCCAGGTTCATGGGAGGATTAAACCGAGACATCATGGACAGACTTGAAGTTCATCATTATGTAGAAATGGAGGAACTTCTGCACAAGGCCATTATGTTTGAACAACAGCTAAAACGAAGGAGTTACAAGTCTAGCTATGGAACCAGCAAGCCACACTACCAAAAGGACGAAAAGACCAGGGATTCCAAACCATTCCCCAAGCCTAAAGTAGAAGAACAGAGTACAAAAGGAAAGGAGGTAGCCACTGCAGCTAAAACCCGAGATATACAGTGTTACAAATGTAAGGGCTATGGACACTATGCAGCAGCTGCTCTAATAAAAGAATGATATTCATTAGAGAGAATGGAGAAATTGAATCAGAAGAAGAGGAACAATCTGAGTCTGAAGAAGAAAGAGTGGAGATGCCAGCCCGTGGAGAGCTACTTGTGACAAGAAGAACATTGAATCTGCAAACCAAGACTGTTGGAAATGAGCAAAGAGAGAATCTGTTTCATACTCGCTGTATGGTTCAAGGAAAGGTATGCAGTTTGGTTATAGATGGAGGAAGCTGTACCAATGCTGCTAGTGAAACCATGGTAGAGAAACTTGGTTTGAAGATCATGAAAAGACCAACCGCTTATAAGTTACAATGGCTTAACGATGAGGGAGAGCTGGAGGTGAAACACCAAGTGAAGATGGTGCGACCTGGATCAGCTTAAAACTCAAGTTTTGGAAGTCAGTCCATGTACCAGAAAGGCAATGGGTCACAGGACGATCTAATGGGCTTATTGGAGAGCTTATTGGCATTATTCATGAGGTATTGGACCGAGAGAAGGCTATGGACCTCTATGAGGCCTTTATAAAGATAGGAGTGAGTATGTACCAACATGGACGTCTGGTATGCAACCTTATTGACCAGGAAATGGGTGAAAGAAAGCTGGTTGGAGAGGAAATGAAATGGGTGATCTGGTACGATCGAGAAATGGACTGGTTAAACCGACATGGCCGAGAAATGAGTTGGAAATGGAAGATGAAGAACCAGAGGTGCAATTGGATTATCAGGAGCATCTTCATCATCAAAATGAGCTTAATGAGGCACTTGGTCGGACCAGGAACAAGATGGATCGAGCCCAAGCAAGAGTTGTTCGAAAATGGCCTTTATCGGCCCAAAAAGTGGAAAGACAAGCCAGCTTGGATTATGACTGGCCCAAGAAGATTAGGCACGCCTAATATGGTTTATTTATAGTTTATTTATGATTTCATTAAGTGTAAACCAATTAGGATTAAGTTTGGCTATCTTAAACCAATTAGCAATAGGATTAGGATATGGTTTTCACTAAACCGACTTGGTTTTGGTTTAGGGTTTTTTTTTAGGCTTAGGATTTCGTTTTCTTCTTTCTTATTTATGTAACCACGAGCCTCCATGTAAACAATGAACCATTATTCAATAAACTTAAGCTTTGGCTCAACTTATCGTCTCTGTGGAGACTTTGTCTCTTTGTTCACTTAGGTGGACGTGTTTTATATCACTAAGGAAGAGTGATCTTCTGTGATCCATCCTAGACATCAAGCAGGGTGAACCTGTGTCTCAGGAGCAGCAAAACATCCTTATAGCCTTCCACAGCTTGAAGGAGAAGACCATCCTCATCATCTATCATCCATCCACGCCCCCTTCAAGTGATCCAGGGAGAGACAGCCATTCCATGGCCGTACCAAGTGGTATCAGAGCCACTTGAAGGTTTGGGGATTTTGTTCTTAACCTAAATCACGTGATCTATCATATCCAGCAGTCTCATATGTATTCTTTTGAAAGAAAAAGAAACCATGAAGAGAATGCTGAGCGCAAAGCAACAAGGGAGTTGCAAAGAAGAAAAAAACAGATCCAGATTCCACCCTTCTATGGAGACTTTGATCCAGATACATACCTAGAGTGGGAAACAGAGATGGATTTAATTATCAAGTGTCAGGGGTACACAGCAGAGAAGCAGGCTCAATTGGCATCTACTGGTTTATATGGATATGCACTTGACTGGTGGTATCAGACAGCTAATACTAGGAGACAATATGGAGAGCAACAGATTTCTTCTTGGTATGAGATGAAGGCTGTCATGAAGAAAAGGTTTGTTGCCAAGAGGTATGGGCAAACTGATTTGGAAAGGATGCAAAGCCAAGCTAGGGAAGATAAAGAACGTGTTAGGACATCCAGAGATGAGCCAAAGTCCTACTATAGTCGTGAGGAACAAAGAAAGTTGCAGCTACATGAAGCATATCTTGATGAATTGCAAAGCCCACAGTTCAAGGAACACCTCAGGAACATGATAGATCAATCACTCAATGCTGTGATGAAAGACCCAAAACAGAGGTCAGTCCCACGTCCAGAATCCAGAGATGATGAGCTAAGTTGTTACAAGAAGGAACCAGCAGAGAAGAAACAAGAAGCTGCAGAAAAACAGGGTGAGAGAGAACAAGAGTTTGAATCAGAACCAACCACTCTTTGTCAAGCAGACAACTTGGAAACCCATCTGAAACAAGAGGAGAGATCATTAGTTGTATGTGATCACGTGCCTGGTCAAAACCAAGCTGAAGAAGGAGTGCTTAATGAATCACCTAAAGCTCATGAATCTGCATTTACAACTATGGTTGAAGAAGGTGAAGTCATTGAATATTTTTCTTGTGATCTACTAACCAAACCTTCTGTATGGATTCAGACTATCCTAGTGGAGCATATGAGGTTTAACAAGGGCCTTCAAAACCTTGTTTTCGAACCTGGAGGGAATATAAACGTGCAAAAAGGATCAAACAACACCCTGTTCCAAAGAGAAACAAAGAAGCTGAGAATGGACTGTCCATTCATCCTTGAAGAGCTGGATTTCAGGACAAATCCTTTTAAAGGAGGAGGGAATGGTGCGACCTGGATCAGCTTAAAACTCAAGTTTTGGAAGTCAGTCCATGTACCAGAAAGGCAATGGGTCACAGGACGATCTAATGGGCTTATTGGAGAGCTTATTGGCATTATTCATGAGGTATTGGACCGAGAGAAGGCTATGGACCTCTATGAGGCCTTTATAAAGATAGGAGTGAGTATGTACCAACATGGACGTCTGGTATGCAACCTTATTGACCAGGAAATGGGTGAAAGAAAGCTGGTTGGAGAGGAAATGAAATGGGTGATCTGGTACGATCGAGAAATGGACTGGTTAAACCGACATGGCCGAGAAATGAGTTGGAAATGGAAGATGAAGAACCAGAGGTGCAATTGGATTATCAGGAGCATCTTCATCATCAAAATGAGCTTAATGAGGCACTTGGTCGGACCAGGAACAAGATGGATCGAGCCCAAGCAAGAGTTGTTCGAAAATGGCCTTTATCGGCCCAAAAAGTGGAAAGACAAGCCAGCTTGGATTATGACTGGCCCAAGAAGATTAGGCACGCCTAATATGGTTTATTTATAGTTTATTTATGATTTCATTAAGTGTAAACCAATTAGGATTAAGTTTGGCTATCTTAAACCAATTAGCAATAGGATTAGGATATGGTTTTCACTAAACCGACTTGGTTTTGGTTTAGGGTTTTTTTTAGGCTTAGGATTTCGTTTTCTTCTTTCTTATTTATGTAACCACGAGCCTCCATGTAAACAATGAACCATTATTCAATAAACTTAAGCTTTGGCTCAACTTATCGTCTCTGTGGAGACTTTGTCTCTTTGTTCACTTAGGTGGACGTGTTTTATATCACTAAGGAAGAGTGATCTTCTGTGATCCATCCTAGACATCAAGCAGGGTGAACCTGTGTCTCAGGAGCAGCAAAACATCCTTATAGCCTTCCACAGCTTGAAGGAGAAGACCATCCTCATCATCTATCATCCATCCACGCCCCCTTCAAGTGATCCAGGGAGAGACAGCCATTCCATGGCCGTACCAGAAGATACCATTGTCCATTGGAAAATATGAAGATGAGATACTCTGTGATGTATTACCAATGGATGCTGGACACATACTGCTTGGAAGACCTTGGCAATCTGACAGAAGAACCATTCATGATGGATTCACAAATAGATACTCGTTCGAATTCAATGGAAAGAAGACTGTTTTGGTTCCTTTGACACCACAGGAAGTCCATCTCGATCAGGTAGCCTTGAAGAAAAATAAAGCTTCCACAGAATCAAAAACCAAGCAGCCTGCCAATCTGTTACTTCAACCAAAGGGAAGTACTTTACCTCATTTGCTGTTTGTTTTTAAAGAATGTTTAAACGTTATAGTCCAGTGCAGGATCTTCCTAGCAAAATACAGATGCTTTTGCAGGAGTTCATAGACGTATTCCCAGAAGAAGCTCCACAAGGATTGCCACCTATCAGAGGGATAGAGCATCAAATTGACTTCATTCCAGGAGCATCACTGCCAAACAAACCAGCCTATAGAACCAATCCTGTAGAGACCAAGGAACTACAACAACAAGTCACTGAGCTTATGGAAAAAGGACATATTCGTGAGAGTATGAGCCCATGTGCAGTTCAGTCTTGCTTGTGCCAAAGAAAGATGGAAGTTGGAGGATGTGTGTCGATTGCAGAGCCATCAATAATATCACTGTAAAGTATCGACATCCCATTCCTAGACTAGATGACATGCTTGATGAATTGCATGGCTCAAATATCTTTTCTAAAGTTGATTTAAAAAGTGGGTATCACCAGATTAGGATGAAAGAGGGTGATTGATGTGATCATGGACCGGATCACTAAGGAAGACAATGGGGAGAGTTTAGATGAGCAACATGAAGCCACAATGCATCAACCATTTGATGAAGATACTCTAACCATTCATGAAGGTCCCATGACTCGTTCTAGAGTCAAGAAGCTTAAGGAGAATGTTGTTGGATTACTCACTTCACATCCACAACAAGAAGGTCTTGGACAAGGTTTGATCCGAGATGTCTTGATCACCATTCAAGCCATCTCTACACCAAACTGAGGTAGTGTCTAGGCAGACATGGAGTGCGTGCTCTTTTCCTTGCTTTTGGTTTTTGTCCCACGAGGTTTTCTAGAAGGAAGGTTTTTAACGAGGCCACAACATGTCTACAAATCACCTAAGTGCTACACTCGGTCCAAGACTAATAGAAGTGCATTTTATTTCATTTAACTTATAAACTATAGTTTTGCTTTCTTTCCTTTTTTGGTTCTTGGTCGAAAACCCTAGAGGCATGTCTCTGGTTTTCTTATTTAAAGGGTGCCTTATACCCTATTGTACTCATCCAGCTTTTTAATATCAAGTTATCTTTTCTCCTTGACGGCTCTCTCTCTAGAAGGTGTCGAGTTCTGGTGTGTAATATCCAGAGACCTAAGGGTGTCTAATTTGGTGTGTCATATCCAAGTTATTCATCTAGGAGTATCAAGAGATCATCCATCCCTCTTGTGTCACCATTCAATCCACACGCCTTGAAGGACTTGAGTCTCTGATTCGTTCTTGCAAGGATCTATCCATTCCCATCAACCAAAGAGCATCCTAGGGACGCATCAAGTGGTATCAGAGCAACTTTGGTTGGGAAGTACTCGTTCTCTCTTTGTGTTTTTGTTTCTTGTTTGATTTCTTGTTTACTTTTGTTAATCGCATCCGTGTAGCATCTTGTGTTCCCGGTTGTGTTCTTTTGTCATTCAATCAGTGTTCAATCTAAATCAACTTGAATAAGCATTAGAACTCTTTTACCTTAGGGCTGCTCGTGACTGCATGAAAGTTTAGACAAGAATTTTAGACTTTCCTTATTTGGACTCATCCGGAAACCCTAGTGAGAGAAAAACCCTAGCCGCATGCATTCTTGTGGACGATTGCTTTGTGCTTTGCTTTAGCTTGTTTAACATCTTGAACACGAGCATACTAGGTTGCTAGAACACCTTAGAAAAGTTTAGGAAAAGGTTTAAGAAGTTGTTCCATTGTGCTTGACCATTTCCTTTTTGCTTGAACCGATTTCCTTTTCTTAGGCGATTTCCTTTTCACTTTTGTCTTGCTTTGTACGATTGTTTTCTTTGCCTTTTTACTTGTTTTTCTTTTCCTTTTTTTCTTTTCTTCTTCCCTAGAACTCCTTACTGGTTGTCTTGTTTGTTGTTAAGCAGGAACAATGGTGTCCGAGTCTGAGGAAGAGGCCGAACTCGTCAGGAGAAACAAACTCCTCATGGAAGCAATGACTAATCAACTTAACCAAAGTATGGTGGCAACCATGACCGAGATGATGAGGACCAACCTCAATGACATCAGAAGAGAGTTAAGAGAAGACATAAGGAGAGCTACTAGTCACTTACCAAACCAAGAGACTAGGAGAGAAGAGAGACCACAATCGGCACACCAAGCCAATCGCCAAACCACTCGCCAAGAACATGATGGTTATGAGGAGACTGATGACGAGTATGATCACCTCAGCTCATCCTCAAGAAGACCTAGACGTGCCCATGAGAGAAGAGTGAATCAAGGAGATGATCTTGCCGGTTTGAAGATCAAAATACCCCCATTCCATGGCAAGGCTGATCCGGATGCATACCTTGAGTGGGAGAAGAAGATTGAGCTAGTCTTCCAGTGCAAGCAATACACCAACCACAAGAAGATTCAAATTGCTGCCACTGAGTTCTATGACTATGCCTTGAGTTGGTGGGATCAATACCTCACAACTCGTAGAAGGAATGGAGAGGAACCGGTTGAGACTTGGACAGAGATGAAGTCAATCATGCGCAAGAGGTTTGTTCCAAGCCATTACCTTAGAGACTTGCACCACCGGCTGAGGAAGCTTACACAAGGTTCAAGATCAGTGGAGGAGTATTACCAAGAGATGGAGTTGCTTATGTTGAGGGCCAACATTGTGAACATGAAGCAATAAACAAGAGGATGCAATGTTGACATGAAGAAATGAATGGCAAGAGTTAAGAGACCAAGATGAGAGAAGCAGTCTGGATGATCAAGAGAGGAACCATCCGTACAAGTCCGTACACCACCTAGACCTAACTTGACTTGCACGGCACACAAGAGGAGAGTCTAACCGGGAAAGACTTATTCAAACATCTGCCTAAGCTTGAGAAAGGGAAAGGTGTCCGTTGGAGTCAAGACAGAAGGAGATCACATGTGTAGTTAAGGTTTAAACAGATGAGAGAGACATAAAGGACCAGTCGCTTTCTCCTCAGCTGGACGAGCCAACCAGTCACTTTCTCCCCAGCTGGACGAGCCCTCTGCCTTTCCAGACTGATCTCTGTCTCACTCAGACCATTTGTTTATTCTTTCTTTAGTCAAGTTGTTTCCCTATTTATGTATGCATCCTAAGAAACCATTAAGGCAAGGAATACAATTCCTCACTTCTCTATTCTCGTCTCTCTCTCTCTCTCTCTACACTCTCTCACGAATACTCTCTCCCTTCTCTCTAGTTCTTCCTGTTCTTCATCTTCTACACACAAACCAGACACTAAACACACTTATTCTAACATGGTATCAGAGCCTCTAAGCTCTTGAAACCTTTCTCTACTTCCGCAAAGCACTCTGCTCTATTCTCTTGTCGATTTTCTTCAAGGCACACCCTATTACCCAGCGGTTAATAGCAGAAGAAGATGGAGAACACCAAACTTGCGACCATTCCTGTGACTCTGAAGGGGGTAAACTACCTTCTATGGTCTAGATTGGTGAAAACTGCCCTTGGAGGAAGAGGTTTATGGAGCCATGTCTCAACCGGAGAAGCTCCAAAACAGACCATCCAAGGAGAAGATGGAAAGGAGATAGTTGTGGTGGATGAAGGCAAATGGGCTCAGGAGGATCTCATGGTGCTTTCTCTCATCCAAAACTCTCTGGATCCAGCCATTTTGGAAGCTTATTCATACTGTGAAAGCTCAAAAGACTTATGGGAAACTCTTTACAAGGTTTATGGAAACATCTCTAACCTTACTCGAGTTTTTGAAGTAAAGAAGGCCATCAACTCTCTCAGCCAAGAAGATGTGGACTTCACGGTTCATTTTGGCAAGTTCAGGTCCCTTTGGGCTGAGTTGGAGATGCTCAGACCACACACAACTGAACCAGCAGCCTTGAATGAAAGGCGTGAGCAAGATAAGGTCTTTGGGTTACTTCTCACTCTTAGTTCAACCTACAATGACCTAATCAAACACATACTGCGAGCTGACAAGCTACCAAGCCTGGAAGAAGTTTGTGCTCAGATACAAAAGGAGCAAGGATCCCTGGGTCTATTTGGAGGCAAAGGTGAGCTGGTCATGAGCAATCAAGCTGAGGGACCAGTAGCAAACAAAGGAGTTTACAAGTATGATGATAGGAAGACCTTGGTATGTGATCATTGCAAAAAGAAGGGTCACATGAAGGACAAATGCTGGATACTCCATCCCCATTTGAAACCAAATAAGTTCAAGGAGCAAAGGAATCAGTACCAGGAGGCTAGAGCTCACTTCTCAAATGATGGAGCTGAACCAGTGACTCCCTCTGGATGCCTCTCAACGTGCACCAACACTGGTATGGGAAAGGCCTTGGCGACAACTTCTTCTTACTCCACAGCAAGGACTAATCAGGATGAGACCATCAAAAGATCTGATCTAGAGGCTCTCATCAAGGCCTTAAAAGAAAACTCTGGTATCCCTAATACCCTTGGTATCTCACTTAATGCATCTTATATTGCTGGTACTTCCATGAATAGATTAGACACTGCTAGACCTCTAGTAATAGATTCAGGTGCATCACACCATATGATTAGTGATTCAAACCTGATTACCAATATAAAACCAGCCTTAGGCAGTGTCATTGTAAGTTTTATGAAGAACAAGGTGAAGAACAACAAGAACAGAGGAAAGAGATGAAGTTTAATCCGTTTTGTGTAAGAGAGAGAGAGAGAGAATAGGGTTTCTCGAGAGAGAGTAGGCAGAGAAAAGAGGAGTTCTGTCTCCTTACTTCATTTAGACACTTAGGGTTTATTAAATAGAGCTACATCCAGACATAAGAAATAATAAACAAATGGGAGGAGAGTAGGGACAAAATGGTTCGGCCAGAGGAGGTGAGAGTGACATCTCGCCTGCTTCTCTCTCCTTAACCAGACATGTGAGTTTCCCTTGTCTTCTTTTCCCTCTTGTCTCCAACGGCACTCTAAGCCTTATTTAAATTATCCAGAGCTTTAGGAGAGTCTCCAGAATATTCCTTAGACAGATATCTTGCTTGCCTTGCACTCTAAGGTAGGGTTAGGTCTAGAGATCATCCGTACACCTTGTACGGACTATCTTGTCTTGGATGCTTCAGGATTACTCTCTTGATCTCCTTCAATTGTTCTATGTCTTCTTTATTGTTTTAGATCAATACTCCCCCTCAAGCTTGACCCAATGCAATGGTCAAGCTTGGAAACCATGAAGACTTCCCTCATTAAAACCTTAGTATGCAAAACCCATTTGGGACAAAAACACACTAAGGAAAGAGTAGAAGCTCCATGGCTAAGAGGATCATGTCTTGGTAATGTCAGTGAGTCCAAGCTTGGGATAGATGGACTCACATACCTTGGTGCTTGCAGCCTTAGTGAAGATGTCGGCTAACTGATCTTCACTTCTTGTATAGCATGGTAAGATAGTTCCTTGAATCACCATTTGTCTCACTTTGTGGCAGTCCACCTCAATGTGCTTTGTTCTCTCGTGGAATACTGAGTTTGAGGCTATGTGTATGGCTGCCTGGTTGTCACAGTGCATGGTTATTGGGGATGTGATCTCTATGCCCAAGTCTTTGAGGAGCCCTTTGATCCACACCAGTTCATTTGTAAGTTTCCTCATGGCTCTATATTCAGCTTCAGCACTTGAACATGAGACTACCTTCTGTTTCTTGCTTTTCCATGTGACTAGATTGCCTCCAATGAAAGTGCAATAGCCAGTGGTTGATTTCCTATCATTCCTATCTCCTGCCCAATCTGCATCACAATAACCAACCACTTCTGTGTTGCCATTACACCCCATCCATATTCCTTGTCCTGGAGCTCCACTGAGGTATCTGAGTATTCTTTCCACCATTTTCCAGTGATGAACCTTTGGCACTTGCATATGCTGGCTCACCTGGTTCACAGCAAAGCAAATATCAGGTCTAGTAATGGTTAAATAGATAAGCTTACCCACTAGTCTTCTGTATTGCTTTGGATCTTCAAATGGTGTGTCTTCATACTCCCCCTCACGCAAGATCTTATACCCATCTTCCAATGGGGTCTTGGCTGGTTTTTCTCCAAGCATACCTGCTCCATCCAAAAGATCAAGTGTGATGAACCCCTGGTGAGGAGATCCTTTTTGTCCCTGATTCTTTGAAGGAAGATCTGATGGTTTTGAGAGAGATCTGGACTGATTTTGATGATGATGGATGGATTGATTGGATGATCTTCAGAAATGATCTATGAACTGATCAGATCTTGTGTAGATGTATCTAAGATCAAGAGAATGAACTCTGTTTGTGATCAAAGACAAAGTTTGCTTGCAGAGAATGAACTCCTAGCAATCAATGTTCAAAGATGAACAAGGGATTCACAGATTTAGAGAGAGTTTTTATAAAAAAGGTGAATAATTTTTCAGAGAGTTCTCAAAGAGTTTAAGTAGCAGAAATAAAAGGTAATCGAAAAGTCCTAAAATTGTAGAAAATGAGTAAAACTAAAATTATCTTAAAAACTTAATAACTATTTATTTTGGCTGCTCCTTGTCTTGATTTTCGTGGCTATCTCATTAGAGAGAGAGAATGGATCCTCGACTTGGGTATCAGTCTTCTTTTCGATTGAGAAAGGCCTAACTCGTCCATGAGTCTGATCCACATCTTTTCCATCTTGTATGAATAGTTTTTCATAGCCAAAATAAGCTCATTATTCTCCATTCCAGCTTCTGGTTCATCTTCAAGCTTTCTATTCAGCCATCCCGGTTTATCCTTTGTAGAATAGTCTTGTGGCTCAACCATGGTTACATCATCCCCTCCTCCTTTGAAAGGATTTGTCCTCAAATCTGTATCTCCTACATCAAAAGGAAACAAGTAAGAGGCGAGACAAATGATCAAGAAAATAAGCATGAAAGCAACATCAAAGTAAGTTTTTGGACATAAACTTCCTTGAAGCTTTGAAGCCATGTTCCTCAAGTACTTCCATCTCCAAATTTCAGGCTTATAAGATTTGCATTTTCTATTGTTTCTTGCAACCCTCTGAGACTGATCATGCTTTTCCTGGATACTCAAAACAGAGACTAAAAATCCAGTGTCATATAGGAAAAACAGGTTCTTAATCTGATCAATAGCCAAGCCTTTCTTTATGAGAACATGTTGCACTTGTTTCAGACTTGAAAGATACACATCAAAGTAAGTATTGTAAACCAAAATTGTATCAAGGCACTCAATAACATAGCTCTTAAAGAACAATTTCAGTACATGCACAAGCTTCTCATATTCAGAACACACAAGATCAAACTCAAACTGAGAATCACTTATCACATGTTTCAAAGGTTTAGCAGGTTTGTCAAAGAATGTGTTATACACCAGTATATTATCAAGGCTCAAAACAACACCATTCTCAAAGAGTGATCTCAAAACATGCCAAAATTTATCATTTTCAGAACATACATGAGTAGGTTTCAAAACAGAATCAAACACAAACTCGTTTTCAGCTCTAAATGGTTTTAGTTCCTGCAAATTCCTAACCATAGATTCGTCCAAGGCACAAGTGGATGCAAACAAATCATCAGTGACAAGTTCATGATTAGAACAACTCAGAACAAAGCTATTTTCTTTGAAGACAAATGAATCAAACGATTTTCTAGAATAGAAAACAGGCTGTTGCAGAACAAGCTTCAATGACTTTTCATGATGATCAAAGCTTTTGTTATGTTCCATAAACTGATCAAAACTAAAAACAAGACCAAGATTGATGTCACTACCACATGAAAAACGTTTTTGATCAGAGATTTTATCAGGTTCAAACACTTTAAAAGAATTAATCATGTTATCAAAACAGAGTTTGAAACACAAAATTCTTTGACCTTTTCCAGACCAAAACGTCTACATCACTAGAACTAACCATAACAACATTTCAGACAGAGAATTAACCAGATCAAATCCCTTACAGTGCTCTTGCAGGCTAGGTAACAAAGACTTGGGAATAGTTCTCAGCTCCAAGCTGCTCTGCTGCTCCATCACTTCACCTTGATTTAAAATCATTTGTTCTGTTTTTGGTGAGTGTTCTTCTGAGACCTGAGACACTGAAGCAAGACTACTCGTTGCACCGGTTTCCAAAGAGGTTAGTTTATCACAAGAACTACTGATAACAAGTTCAGATTGAGGAGAGAAAAGAGAAACTCATTTTCTGCCTCAGGTTCTTTTATTACCTTCGATGGCTCTGTTTTCAGTTCTTGGACAATCTGCTCCTGCTTGCTACAACCCTTTGGATCAACAACTCCTGAGTAAGGTCGTGAGGTTGGTCTCCTTTGCTGGTCTGTTACAAAATCTTGCAGTACT
Source organism: Moricandia moricandioides (assembly GCA_905132885.1). Classification (NCBI taxonomy): domain Eukaryota; kingdom Viridiplantae; phylum Streptophyta; class Magnoliopsida; order Brassicales; family Brassicaceae; genus Moricandia; species Moricandia moricandioides. The sequence goes on along the minus strand of CAJHQQ010005746.1, from coordinate 1,711 downwards.
TGTTGCGCGATCTTTTTGAAATCATCTTGAAACTGTTGGCTGTCCAAATAATCAAGTGATGCTGGTTGTTTTTGTGACTTCTTTATGGGATCACGACCATAGCAAGCTCCTGTATCTTCTCTAGCATGTCTAGGACGTTTCTCTGCTCCTCCTAGTTGGTTCCCCTTGCCTCACTGGTCGTGCCTTTTCCTGCACAGAATCAAAATGGTTAAAAACCGATTTTTCTTTTCTCATCAAATTCTGTCTTTTTTCAAGCAAACTCTTTGTGGAAGAACTGAATTGATCATGATGTGTGCTCCTCCTGTTAAGCCTTTCCAGTGTCCTCCTGGACTGTATCCTTTCCTGCTCATAACCAGACTCATCAATATCATATGAATCTCTTTTTCTCATAGACTTTTCTCTTCTTTTCAAGGCTGCTTTTGTTGCAGAGTCAAACAGGTTGTAATCTAACTCCTTCTCAGGACCGTCTCCTCCTGAAATTGCTTCCTTCAGACATGGCTTCCTGTTAGAATCTCACAAGAAAAATTAGCACAATAACAGATAGCCTAAGCCTCACAATCTCTCAAGTGTGTTTCTCTCATGATTTTTCTGTGATTTTTTTCTTCTGTGAATTCCAGTAGCTCAGCAACAAACAAAGATCAAGCTTTTAGAGAGTAAATCCCCACCCCAAAGAGAAGAAGAAGATAGACAGATTGCAAGATTTTGTTTGCAAGAGGCTTACCACCAGGGCTGGATTTCTCTTCAGCCTTAGTCGGATTTCTCCTCGACTTTTCTTTGGTATTTTTCTTTTGATTTTCGTTTTTTTTTTTCTTTTTTTTTTTTGATAATCTGGTTGGGCCCTCTTGCAGATACAACAGTTAGACAGAAAAGAGTGTTTGATAAAGAGAACAAAGATCAGATGATCAAAAATCACCAAAAACAGAAAGAATGTGAAAAGTCAGAATCAAACCAGAGATCAAGAGCCTTCAATCTGCTCTTGATACCACTTGATGAACCCGCCTGGTGAGGAGAATCCTTTTTTGTCCCTGATTCTTTGAAGGAAGATCTGATGGTTTTTGAGAGAGATCTGGACTGATTTTGATGATGATGGATGGATTGATTGGATGATCTTCAGAAATGATCTATGAACTGATCAGATCTTGTGTAGATGTATCTAAGATCAAGAGAATGAACTCTGTTTGTGATCAAAGACAAAGTTTGCTTGGCAGAGAATGAACTCCTAGCAATCAATGTTCAAGAGATGAACAAGGGATTCACAGATTTAGAGAGAGTTTTTTATAAAAAAGGTGAATCATTTTTTCAGAGAGTTCTCAAAGAGTTTAAGTAGCAGAAATAAAGGTATCGAAAAGTCCTAAAATTGTAGAAAATGAGTAAAAAACTAAAATTATCTTAAAAACTGAATAACTATTTATTTTGGCTGCTGCCTTGGCTTGATTTTTCGTGGCTATCTCATTAGAGAGAGAGAATGGATCCTCGACTTGGGTATCAGTCTTCCTTTTCGATTGAGAAAGGGCCTAACTCGTCCATGAGGTCTGATCCACATCTTTTTCCATCTTGTATGAATATTTTTTCATAGCCAAAATAAGCTCATTATGCTCCATTCCAGCTTCTGGTTCATCTTCAAGCTTTCTATTCAGCCATCCCGGTTTATCCTTTGTAGAATAGTCTTGTGGCTCAACCATGGTTACATCAAAGTGTGTACTCCTTTGGG
>CAJHQQ010005745.1:0-14455 GCA_905132885.1 Moricandia moricandioides | reverse complement strand
CAAGAGAGTCATGTTCTTGCGAGAAGATGGAGAGTACACCTCAGGAGAAGACAACACCGAGTCTGACCAAGAAGAAACTGAAGAAGAGCTTGAAGAAGGACCAGTCCAGGGGAAGCTTTTAGTAGCAAGAAGACTTCTAAGCTTGCAAAACAAGGCTGAGGAGCTAGAGCAACGTGAGAACCTCTTCTACACCCGGTGCTTGGTCCAAGGGAAAGTGTGCAGCCTCATTGTAGATGGAGGAAGTTGTGTGAATGCTGCGAGTGAGACAATGGTCCAGAAGTTGGGTTTGAAGGTTCAAAAGCATCCCAAGCCATACCGGTTGCAATGGCTGAATGAAGAAGGCACCATGAAGGTCTCAAGTCAAGTTCTTATTCCCTTATCCATTGGGAGATATGAAGATGAAGTCTTGTGTGATGTGTTGCCAATGCAAGCTGGTCACATACTCCTTGGAAGGCCATGGCAATCTGATAGGCGTGTGATCCATGATGGCTTCACCAACAAGCATTCCTTTCTGTTCAAGGGCAAGAAGACTACTCTGGTTCCCTTGACACCCAAGGAAGTGCAACAAGATCAAGTTCAACTCCAAAAGAAGAAGGAGATTGATCTAAAACCGGCTGGAACTAAGCAGCCAAACTTCTATGCAAACATGGGTGATATCAAAAGAACTCTCAACTCTAAACAATCAGCTATATTACTTGTGTTTAAGGAGACTCTATTGAACTTAACTGATCCTACACCGGTGTATCCGAGTGAGATGGTTTCTCTTTTACAGGAGTTCCAAGATGTGTTTCCAGAGGACAATCCCATTGGTCTACCACCATTGAGAGGGATTGAGCACCAGATAGACTTTGTGCCAGGATCAACACTTCCAAACCGTCCAGCATATAGAAGCAATCCGGTTGAGACCAAGGAGTTGCAAAGACAAGTGGAAGAACTCATGGAGAAGGGCTATATCCGAGAGAGTTTGAGCCCATGTGCTGTACCAGTGCTCCTAGTGCCTAAGAAGGATGGTACATGGCGAATGTGTGTTGATTGTAGATCAATCAACAACATCACAGTGAAGTATCGCCACCCTATCCCTAGACTTGATGATATGCTTGATGAATTACATGGTTCTTGCATCTTTTCTAAGATAGATTTAAAAAGTGGTTATCATCAGATTAGGATGAAAGAAGGAGATGAATGGAAAACTGCCTTTAAGACTAAGCATGGATTGTATGAGTGGTTAGTTATGCCATTTGGATTAACCAATGCACCTAGTACATTCATGAGGTTAATGAATCATGTTCTTAGATCATTCATAGGCATATCGGTTGTAGTATACTTTGATGACATCTTAGTGTATAGCAAGAACCTAGAAGAGCATTTAGATCATCTTAAGGCTGTCTTGAGTGTTCTAAGAAATGAGAAGCTTTATGCCAACCTAAAGAAGTGCACCTTTTGCACAGATAACTTGGTTTTCCTAGGCTTTGTTGTGAGTGCAGATGGAGTTAAGGTTGATGAAGAGAAGATCAAGGCAATCAAGGAATGGCCGAGTCCAACCTCAGTAGGAGAAGTGAGGAGCTTCCATGGACTTGCCGGCTTCTATAGGAGATTTGTCAAGGACTTTAGCACCATTGCAGCTCCCTTAACTGAAGTTATCAAGAAGGATGTTGGTTTCAAATGGGGAGAAGCACAAGAGAAGGCTTTCCAGAGCCTAAAAGAGAAGCTTACTCAATCACCTCTTCTTATGCTTCCTGACTTTTCTAAAACTTTTGAAATAGAATGTGATGCATCAGGAATTGGTATTGGTGCCGTGTTGATGCAGGATAGGAAACCCATTGCATACTTCAGTGAGAAGCTTGGAGGAGCCACACTCAACTATGCAACATATGACAAAGAACTCTATGCCTTGGTGAGGGCATTACAAACGTGGCAACATTACTTGTGGCCCAAAGAGTTTGTCATCCACACTGATCATGAGTCCCTCAAGTATCTAAAAGGGCAGAGTAAGCTTAGCAAGAGACACGCAAGGTGGGTTGAATTCATTGAGACCTTTCCCATACGTGATCAAGTATAAACAAGGTAAGGAGAATGTAGTTGCTGATGCACTATCTCGGAGGTATGTTCTCTTGACCACTCTAGATGCTAAGTTACTTGGGTTTGAGCAGATAAAAGACATGTATGATACTGATCATGACTTCAAGGAAGCTTATGCTTCATGTGCTAAGTTTGCCTCAGGGCATTACTTTAGAAAGGATGATTACTTATTCTTTGACAATAGATTGTGTGTGCCTAATTGCTCTTTGAGAGATCTTTTTGTCAGGGAATCCCATGGGGGCAGTCTAATGGGACACTTTGGGATTGCCAAGACTCTAAAAGTTTTACAGGATCACTTCTATTGGCCGCATATGAAGAGAGATGTGGAGAGGATATGTGGAAGGTGTGCTACTTGCAAGCATGCCAAGTCCCAAGTTCAAAACCAGGGTTTGTATACTCCTTTACCTATTCCACACCATCCCTGGAATGACATTTCTATGGATTTCATTGTTGGTTTGCCTAGAACTAGGACTGGAAAGGACTCTATCTTTGTTGTAGTTGATAGGTTCTCTAAGATGGCACATTTCATAGCATGTCATAAGACTGATGATGCATTGCATATAGCTAACTTGTTCTTTAAGGAGGTTGTACGTTTGCATGGCATGCCTAGAACCATAGTTTCTGATAGGGACACTAAGTTTCTTAGTTACTTTTGGAAGACACTTTGGTCTAAGTTAGGCACTAAGCTTTTGTTCTCTACTACATGTCATCCACAAACTGATGGGCAAACTGAGGTAGTTAATAGGACATTAGGAACACTCCTGCGTGCATTCATTAGAAAGAACTTAAGAACATGGGAGGAATACTTGCCACATTGTGAATTTGCATACAATCATGCTATGCATTCTGCTTCTAAGTATTCTCCATTTGAAATTGTTTATGGGTTCAATCCCACCTCTCCTTTGGATCTAATGCCTTTACCTGAGTGTGAAAGGACAAGTCTAGATGGCAAGAAGAAAGCCGAGTTGGTTCAACAGATTCATGAGAAGGCTAGACTAAACATTGAGCAGAAGACCAAGCTGTATGAGAAGCAAGCAAACAAGGGGAGACGTGTGAGGACCTTTGAAGTTGGTGACCAAGTTTGGTTGCACCTAAGGAAGGATAGGTTCCCCAACGAGAGGAAGTCCAAACTGATGCCAAGGGTTGATGGACCCTTTGAGATCATCCACAAGATCAATGACAATGCCTACAAGCTTGATCTCCAAGGTAAGTACGATGTATCAAATAGCTTCAATGTCACTGATTTGGCCCCTTTTGTTGTAGATGGACCTGATTTGAGGACAAATCCTTTTCAAGAGGGAGGGGATGATGTGATCATGGACCGGATCACTAAGGAAGACAATGGGGAGAGTTTAGATGAGCAACATGAAGCCACAATGCATCAACCATTTGATGAAGATGCTCTAACCATTCATGAAGGTCCCATGACTCGTTCCAGAGTCAAGAAGCTTAAGGAGAATGTTGTTGGATTACTCACTTCACATCCACAACAAGAAGGTCTTGGACAAGGTTTGATCCGAGATGTCTTGATCACCATTCAAGCCATCTCTACACCAAACTGAGGTAGTGTCTAGGCAGACATGGAGTGCGTGCTCTTTTCCTTGCTTTTGGTTTTGTCCCACGAGGTTTTCTAGAAGGAAGGTTTTTAACGAGGCCACAACATGTCTACAAATCACCTAAGTGCTACACTCGGTCCAAGACTAATAGAAGTGCATTTTATTTCATTTAACTTATAAACTATAGTTTTGCTTTCTTTCCTTTTTTGGTTCTTGGTCGAAAACCCTAGAGGCATGTCTCTGGTTTTCTTATTTAAAGGGTGCCTTATACCCTATTGTACTCATCCAGCTTTTTAATATCAAGTTATCTTTTCTCCTTGACGGCTCTCTCTCTAGAAAGGTGTCGAGTTTCTGGTGTGTAGTATCCAGAGTCTAAGGGTGTCTAATTTGGTGTGTCATATCCAAGTTGTTCATCTAGGAGTATCAAGAGATCATCCATCCCTCTTGTGTCACCATCCATTCCACACGCCTTGAAGGACTTGAGTCTTTTGATTCGTTCTTGCAAGGATTATCCCTTCCCATCAACCAAAGAGCATCCTAGGGACGCATCAGAGGGGATGATGTGATCATGGACCGGATCACTAAGGAGAACAAGGAGAGTCTAGATGAGCCACATGAAGCCACATTGCATCAACAACCTGGTGATGATGCTCTAGCCATTCCTGAAGGTCCCATGACTCGTTCCAGAGTCAAGAAGCTTAAAGAGAATGTTGTTGGATTACTCACTTCACATCCACAACAACAAAGTCTTGGACAAGGTCTGATCTGAGATGTCTTGATCACCATTCAAGCCATCTCTACATCAAGCTGAGTTAGTGTCTAGGCAAGACATGGGGTGTGTGCTCTTTTCCAAGACTATAGAAGTTTACATTTTACTTCATTTCATTTAAAAGCTTATGTTAAACTCTAGTTTCCTTTTTTGGTCTTTGTCGAAACCCAAGAGGATATGTCTCTGGTTTCTTATTTAAAGAGGTCTCTACACCCTCTTGTAATCATCCAGCTTTTTAATAACAAGTTATCTTTTCTCCTTGACGGATCTCTCTCTAGAAAGTGTGTCGAGTTCTGGTGTGTAATATCCAGAGACCTAAGGGTGTCTAAATTGGTGTGTCATATCCGATTTGTTCATCTAGGAGTATCAAGAGATCATCCATCCCTCTTGTGTCACCATTCAATCCCCACGCCTTGAAGGACTTGAGTCTCTGATTCGTTCTTGCAAGGATCTATCCATTCCCATCAACCAAAGAGCATCCTAGGGACGCATCAGATCACCAAGTAAGGTACCTTTCATAAGTATGGTGGGGAGTGAACTCCACTTGAATTCCCCACTTGGTAAGACAATACTCAGATCATGGAAGCTCAATCTCATGCTTGGGACTGAGAATAATGAAGGACCAAGCTTGCATTGGGACAGTGAGTTCCTTGAGTCTTCTTTGATCTGGTTTATAATGCAAGTGTGAACTCCACAGCTTGCCAATGGCTTGTGGCGGCTGGATCTTCAGGATTGCTTCTTCATTACCCCTCCTCAAGCTTGATCCAGAGAGTATAGGGATGGACCAAGCTTGGAAGTGAGCAAGACTGAGCTAGGACCAGGAGCGTATCACCCCAACAGCTGCGCTTAAGTCAACCAGTTCCTCCTCCCTTGATCTCCTCTCCACTGCCTAGAACAACTCTTCCTTGTGTGTCTCTTGGAACCAGGAGCTCAACAACCAAATGGCCTGCGCTTAAATCAACCGGTTCTCTACACACAAGTGATCTCTCCATGGTCAGGAATATACAAACTCTGTAGGCTCTGAACTCATGGGCAAAGCCTTCTTCTTTGTCTTGGATTGGTGATGGACAGTGGACACCTCTTGTGTACCTGAAACAACACTCAAACTCCAGCAAGAATTAGACCACACAAGAGGATCAGACCTTGGTAACTCACCAAGTCTGATCCCCAACCTTTAAACAATGCAATGGCAGAAGCCAAACAACTCATTCAGTCCTAAACCATGCATATAATTCACTAAACGCTCAACCATGATAACTCATCAAGTACAAGACATTTAGGCTAATTTTTATGATCATTTAAGCAAACACAGATTATAAATGACAAAACAGTGACTAGAAAACTCATCTAATCAATCTAGATAATTCATGAATGCAACAACAATTTATGGCAGTATGATGTGATCATGGACCGGATCACTAAGGAGGACAAGGAGAGTCTAGATGAGCCACATGAAGGCACATTGCACCAACCACTTGGTGATGATGCTCTAGCCATTCCTGAAGGTCCCATGACTCGTTCCAGAGTCAAGAAGCTTAAGGAGAATGTTGTTGGATTACTCACTTCACATCCACAACCAGAAAGTCTTGGACAAGGTCTGATCCGAGATGTCTTGATCACCATTCAAGCCATCTCTACATCAAACTGAGTTAGTGTCTAGGCAAGACATAGGGTGCGTGCTCTTTTCCTTGCTTTTGGTTTTGTCCCACGAGGTTTTCCAGGAGGAAGGTTTTTAACGAGGCCACAACTTGTCTTCACATCACTTAGGCTCTATTCTCGGTCCAAGGCTACATGAAGTTCCATTTTTATTTCATTTTAAACTTATGTTAAACTTAGACTATAGTTTTCTTTCTTTCCTTTTTTGGTTCATTGTCGAAACCCTAGAGAGTATGTTCTCTGGTTTCCTATTTAAAGGGTTCTCTACACCCTATTGTATTCATTCAGTCTTTTAATAAACAAGTAACATTCATCTTGACGGCTCTCTCTCTCTCTAGAAAGTGTGCCGAGTTCTGGTGTGTAGTATCCAGAGATCTAAGGGTGTTTAGTTTGGTTTGTCATATCCAAATCATTAATCTAGGAGTATCAAGAGATCATTCATCCCTCTTGTGTCACCATTCAATCCACACGCCTTGAAGAACTTGAGTCTCTGATTCGTTCTTGCAAGGATCTATCCATTCCCATCAACCAAAGAGCATCCTAGGGACGCATCAAGTGATACCAGAATGTTGTTGGATTACTCACTTCACATCCACAACCAGAAAGTCTTGGACAAGGTCTGATCCGAGATGTCTTGATCACCATTCAAGCCATCTCTACATCAAACTGAGTTAGTGTCTAGGCAAGACATGGGGTGCGTGCTCTTTTCCTTGCTTTTGGTTTTGTCCCACGATGATGTGATCATGGAAAGCACCAAAGAATGGAAGTATGAACCTGAACCTGAAGAGCTTGAGGATGCAACATTTGATAGTGCATTTGATGTGATCATGGACCAGATCACTAAGGAGAACAAGGAGAGTCTAGATGAGCCACAAGAAGCCACATTGCACCAGCAACTTGGTGATGATGCTCTAGCCATTCCTGAAGGTCCCATGACTCGTTCCAGAGTCAAGAAGCTTAAGGAGAATGTTGTTGGATTACTCACTTCACATCCACAACAAGAAGGTCTTGGACAAGGTCTGATCCGAGATGTCTTGATCACCATTCAAGCCATCTCTACATCAAACTGAGTTAGTGTCTAGGCAAGACATGGGGTGTGTGCTCTTTTCCTTGCTTTTGGTTTTGTCCCACGAGGTTTTCCAGGAGGAAGGTTTTTAACGAGGCCACAACTTGTCTACACATCACCTAAGTCCTATCTCGGTCCAAGACTCATAGAAGTTACATTTTTATTTCATTCATTTAAAGCTTATGTTAAACTTAACTATAGTTTCCTTTCTTTCCTTTTTGATTCATTGTCGAAACCCTAGAGGATTGTCTCTGGTTTCTTATTTAAAGGGTTCTCTACACCCTCTTGTAATCATCCAACTTTTTAATAACAAGTATCATTCATTCTTGACGGCTCTCTCTCTCTAGAAAGGTGTCGAGTTCTGGTGTGTAGTATCCAGAGACCTAAGGGTGTTTAGTTTGGTGTGTCATATCCAAGTTATTCATCTAGGAGTATCAAGAGATCATCCATCACTCTTGTGTCACCATTCATTCCACACGCCTTGAAGGACTTGAGTCTCTGATTCGTTCTTGCAAGGATCTATCCATCATTCCCATCAACCAAAGAGCATCCTAGGGACGCATCAAGTGGTATCAGAGCAACTTTGGTTGGGAAGTACTCGCTTTCCTTTCTTGTTTCTTTTGTTGTTTCATTCGTGTTTAATCTATATCATCTTGAATAAGCATTAGAACTCTTTGTTTAGGGCTGCTCGTGACTGCATAAGAGTTTAGACAAGGATTTTTAAACTTTCCTTATTTGGTTTCATGCGAAAACCCTAGAGAGAGAAGAACCCTAGCCGCATATCTTCTCTTGTCGATCACTTTGTGCATTAGTTTAGCTTGTTTAACACCTTGAACACGAGCATAATAAGGCTGTTAGGTTACTAGAAAACCTTAGAAGAGATTAGGAAAAAGTTTAGGAGTTTTTCCTTTTTGCTTGAATCTTTTTCCTTTTCTAGCCGATTTCTCCTTTTTTTGTTTTGTCTTGCAAGACAAGCTTGTTTGCTTTTCCTTTTTGCTTGTTTTCTTTTTCCTTTTTGCTTGTCTTGTTCCCTAGAAACCTTTTACTGGTTATTTTGGTTACCTTTGTGCAGGAAGCATGGTCTCCAAGTCTGAAGAAGAAGCTTAACTCGTCAGCTTCTCATGGAGGCTATGTCGGCTCAACTCAACCAAAACATGGTGGCAACCATGACCGAGATGATGAGGACCAACCTCAATGACCTCAGGAGAGAGCTTAGAGAAGACATCAGGAGAGCTACTAGTCAAGCACCAAACCGAGAGACTAGGAGAGAAAGAGAGAGGAGAGAGGAGAGACCTCATGCAACTCGCCAAGAGCATGAAGGTTATGAGGAGACTGACAATGAGTATGAGCACCTCAGTTCATCCTCAAGAAGACATAGGCGTGTCCAAAAGAGAAGGATGAACCAGGGAGATGAGCTTGCTGGTTTGAAGATCAAGATACCCCCATTCCATGGCAAAGCTGATCCGGATGCCTACCTTGAGTGGGAGAAGAAGATTGAAAGTCTTGATGGAAAGGAACCAGTGGAAACATGGCCTAAGCTGAGGGCTATGATGCATAGAGAGTTTGTTCCAAGGAGATACCACAAGGAAGTGCTTCGAAAGCAGTCTGAGACCAAGCTATGCTCTTCAAACTCAGTCCACAAACAACAAGACAGCATGACATCACGTCCATTCAGTGATATTGGATCATCTAGCAAGGAACCAATCTGTTATAGCAAGGAGAAGACAGTCTCTAAGCCATTTAAAGAAGATAAACAATTCTGTTTATTCAGTGAAAAGGATAAGGAGGCATTGTTACAAGTAATGATGGATGTGGAGAAGCAAATCAAACGGACCAACACAACACGTCCATCCATTGAAACACAGCATCAAGAACCAGCACCAGTTGCGCCTATCCAAGAAGATCAAGACAAAGTAACCTCCCATATCTTTCATAAAGAAGAGCAGCCTGTTCAGAACGTCATGGTCCCTTTAAAACAACACATGGTAGCAGAGAAGACACCCAGGGAACCTCAGAGAGCTCGTAGAATGAATCAACTAATTGTCTTTGATCCATGTGATTTCCAAAGGACCTTCTTAGGTACTTTTCTGTTCACTCCTTTTGTTTGGTACAAGAAAGAGAAGTGGAACTATCAAGACACGACTTGGATATGAGACATGTTGTATTTGAGCCTGGAGGAGAGGTCTGGAATCAGAAGAACAAGATCAAACAGATTAAGAAGAGTTCAGCCTGCACCAACATTTGATTTTGTAGATTTCTCATCCTTTGAAGATAAGGGGTTGCACGTCTCAGCTCAGCAAGAGTTTCACTATGAAACCAACTGGAGAATGAAGCCAATTCAGTCACGGATCCAACAAACCAGACAACGCAGAAAATGGCCTCCTGATCATCAAGATATTGCTAGTTTTGCAAAACATGCCGGTTTGGATCTTTCCCAAGAGAAACTTATAGTCTGATTGTGCTGGAAGGTTACAGACCTACTCGTGGAGACCTGGAGGAATATTTCCACAAGATTATCACCCTTGGAGAGTGCTCTGTTCGTGCTAGAACAAGTTGGGGTCATAAGGAGTTTGAAGTTGATCAAAAGGACTTGCATCTTGACCATATCAAGATATGGAAGCCACCAGATATGCAGCAACTTCAGTACCAATGCAAAGATTATCAAAATGTAATTGGAGATGAAGAAGTCACTAGAGTCAATGGTGAAGTGATTACTGGAGCAGGAGAAGAACTCATGTTTTCTTCTCAAATCAAAGAGAAACCACCAGATGAACTTAGTCTACAACAATCTCCAAAGAAACCAACCCGGGGTAACTATCTAAACTCAAAGAAAAACATGAAGCCTGATTTGCTTGCTGTGAGTACAGGTCAAACTATTTTGAGATCTACCATTTTCGAAAAGAGAAGCTATAATAATGATCAGAGTATCAAGAATGGGTTGTTGGCTAAGTTGATGATGCAACAATCAAACCTTGGAAACTGTCTAGCCGCCAGCTTTGACATAGGAACAGTCCGAGGGTCATATCTCAACAACCACAAGGAATTAACCATCAAACTCGACTGCCATGGAAACTTAACTCATCAGGGTCTCACGTCGATTTGGAATCAAGTCCAAACCTTCTCAGATGAAAGAGTTATGGGTTCTACAAATCGGGTGATCCTGTATTGGCTATCTTTGAATTTTCTGAGTTTAAAACATCTCAATCCTATATATGGCGACCAGGTGAGCATGCTAAGGTAAGTGATCATGTTTTCAAGAGTTCTTTTATCAATTACACAGATATGATGCACTTGTTTTTGTCAAAAGAGCCATGTGCAGATTATGATGAAGCTTGGAAGCATACAAGAAGAAAGAACAAGCATGTGGAAGACAAGCGGTTCAAGCCACCTGATTTGGATCAGGATAAGCACCAAGACGTCACTAGCTTCATCCTCATCAAAGAAGCACCACCAGAAGGCAGCACACAAGCCAAAACCGAGCAAAAACCAATTTGGGATAAGATTATTACTCTTTGATAAACTTTCATGTGCTAACTTGCTTTGTTTCAACATGTCAGGTTTAAGTAATGAATCAGGAACTAAATGGATTAGTGCCTTCTACATATCCAAACCAGTCAGCAACAATGCCTATCAAAGAGGCTTGCAAGGTAAGTGTAATCTGATTTTAAACTTCGATGTTACTGACTTGGTCCCCTCTAGTGCAGGTAAAGCAGATTTGAGGACAAATCTTTTTGAAGAGGGAGGGGATTGTGAGAATAGATGAATTTAGGTGTGAGAGTGATGTAGAAACAGAGTATGGTCGAAACTAAGAGAAAGAGAATCAGAGAGACAAGTGAGAATCAAAGAGAATGCAGTGAAGAGTATGAAAGTATGAGAGTGTTCTTGAGTATCAAAGAGGGTGAATTCGTGTGTAACCAGAGAGATTAGAGAGAATGAGAGACTAAGAGAGTATGGAACCAGAGAATAGTGAAGAAAGAGAACTCCTCTTTGCTTAGAGGTTTCAGAATACACATGGAGTGGCTTTTGATGTGATCATGGACCGGATCACTAAGGAAGACAATGGGGAGAGTTTAGATGAGCAACATGAAGCCACAATGCATCAACCATTTGATGAGGATGCTCTAACCATTCATGAAGGTCCCATGACTCGTTCAAGAGTCAAGAAGCTTAAGGAGAATGTTGTTGGATTACTCACTTCACATCCACAACAAGAAGGTCTTGGACAAGGTTTGATCCGAGATGTCTTGATCACCATTCAAGCCATCTCTACACCAAACTGAGGTAGTGTCTAGGCAGACATGGAGTGCGTGCTCTTTTCCTTGCTTTTGGTTTTGTCCCACGAGGTTTTCTAGAAGGAAGGTTTTTAACGAGGCCACAACATGTCTACAAATCACCTAAGTGCTACACTCGGTCCAAGACTATTAGAAGTTACATGTTATGTCATTTTAAACTTTAGACTATAGTTTTTATTTCTTTCCTTTTTTGAATTATTGTCGAAACCCTAGAGGCATGTCTCTGGTTTCTTATTTAAAGGGTCCCTTAAGCCCTATTGTACTCACGCAACCTTTTCTATTGAAGTCATTCATCTTTTGCGGCTCTCTCTCTCTCTAAAAGAAGTGTGCCGAGTTCTGGTGTGTCATATCCAGAGTTAAGGGTGTCTAGTTTGGTGTGTAATATCCAAACCATTCATCTAGGAGTATCAAGAGTTCATCCATCCCTCTTGTGTCACCATCCGATCCACACGCCTTGAAGGACTTGAGTCTTTAGATTCGTTCTTGCAAGGATTATCCATTCCCATCAACCAAAGAGCATCCTAGGGACGCATCAAGTGGGTGGTTGCAAGAGGATATACCCAGGTCTATGGAGAAGACTATCTAGACACCTTTGCACCAGTAGCAAAGCTCCACACTATAAGGATTCTTCTCTCAGTGGCAGTGAACTTGGAATGGGATTTATGGCAGATGGATGTCAAGAATGCTTTCCTACAAGGAGAACTGGAGGATGAGGTGTACATGAGACCACCTCCTGGTATGGAGGATATGGTCAAACCAGGAAATGTTTTAAGGCTGAAGAAGGCAATTTATGGATTGAAACAATCACCAAGAGCCTGGTATCACAAACTGAGTACAACCTTAAATGGAAGAGGGTTTGTAAAATCAGAAGCTGACCATACTCTCTTCACCCTTACAAGTAAGCAAGGAATTGTGGTGATCCTGATCTATGTGGATGATATTATCATCACAGGAAGTAACAAGGAAGGTATCATCTCTACTAAAGCTTTCCTTAAGTCTAGTTTTGATATTAAAGATTTGGGTGAGCTAAAGTACTTTCTAGGGATAGAAATGTGCCGCTCTAAAGAGGGGCTTTTCCTATCTCAAAGAAAGTACACACTTGATCTTTTAAATGAGATAGGAAAACTTGGAACGAGAGTAGCTAAGACACCACTTGAAGAAGGGTACAAAGTCTTGCGTGAGGGGGAGTTTGATGACACTGTTTTTTGGCGGACTTCAAACTCTATAGAAGAATGGTTGGGAAGTTGATCTACCTGACCATTACAAGACCAGACATCTGCTTTGCTGTGAACCAAGTAAGCCAATATATGCAAGCACAAAGGTCCATCATTGGAACATGGTGGAGAGGATCATGAGATATCTAAGGGAAGCTCCTGGTCAAGGTGTTTGGATGGGATGCAACCCAAAGTACAGAGATTGTGGGATATTGTGATGCAGATTGGGCTGGTGATAGAGAGGACAGGTGATGCGTCCCTAGGATGCTCTTTGGTTGATGGGAATGGATAATCCTTGCAAGAACGAATCTAAAGACTCAAGTCCTTCAAGGCGTGTGGATCGGATGGTGACACAAGAGGGATGGATGAACTCTTGATACTCCTAGATGAATGGTTTGGATATTACACACCAAACTAGACACCCTTAACTCTGGATATGACACACCAGAACTCGGCACACTTCTTTTAGAGAGAGAGAGAGCCGCAAAAGATGAATGACTTCAATAGAAAAAGGTTGCGTCAGTACAATAGGGCTTAAGGGACCCTTTAAATAAGAAACCAGAGACATGCCTCTAGGGTTTCGACAATAATTCAAAAAGGAAAGAAATAAAAACTATAGTCTAAAGTTTAAAATGACATAACATGTAACTTCTAATAGTCTTGGACCGAGTGTAGCACTTAGGTGATTTGTAGACATGTTGTGGCCTCGTTAAAAACCTTCCTTCTAGAAAACCTCGTGGGACAAAACCAAAAGCAAGGAAAAGAGCACGCACTCCATGTCTGCCTAGACACTACCTCAGTTTGGTGTAGAGATGGCTTGAATGGTGATCAAGACATCTCGGATCAAACCTTGTCCAAGACCTTCTTGTTGTGGATGTGAAGTGAGTAATCCAACAACATTCTCCTTAAGCTTCTTGACTCTTGAACGAGTCATGGGACCTTCATGAATGGTTAGAGCATCCTCATCAAATGGTTGATGCATTGTGGCTTCATGTTGGCTCATCTAAACTCTCCCCATTGTCTTCCTTAGTGATCCGGTCCATGATCACATCAACAGGAGGTCCACAACAGGCTATTGCACATTTATTGGAGGCAATCTTGTGACTTGGAAGAGCAAGAACAGAAGGTGGTGTCTTGTTCAAGTGCTGAGGCAGAATATAGAGCAATGAGGAAGCTGACTAGTGAGCTCATCTGGATCATGAACCTGCTGAGAGACTTAGACATTGAGACAAACATCAACCAATCACCATGCACTGTGATAACCAGGCGGCCATCCACATAGCATCCACTCAGTGTTTCATGAAAGGACAAAGCATATTGAAGTAGATTGTCACAAGGTTAGACAAGCAGTAGAGCAGAAGATCATACTACCTTGCTACACTAGGAGTGAAGACCAACTAGCAGATATCTTCACCAAAGGAGCAAGCACCAAAGTCTGTGAGTCCATTCATCCAAGATTAGGGCTCATAGACCTATCTAGATCATGATCCCCTAAGTCTGGAGCATCTACTCTTTTCCCTTAAGTGTGTTTTATCCCACTGTGGTTTTTCATACTTAAGGTTTTAATGAGGGATGTCTTCATGAATTCCAAGCTTGACCATTACCCATGATCAAGCTTACTAAGCTTACTCTGCCCTTTTACATACTTGAGGGACTCATGATCAATGTGTATGACAAACTCCTTGGGCCACAAGTAGTGTTGCCACGTTTGTAATGCCCTCACCAAGGCATAGAGCTCTTTGTCATAGGTTTCATAGTTGAGAGTGGCTCCTCCAAGCTTCTCACTGAAGTATGCAATGGGTTTCCTATCCTGCATCAACACG
>CAJHQQ010005744.1:0-14456 GCA_905132885.1 Moricandia moricandioides | reverse complement strand
TTGTTTGACTTCAAGGAGATAGAAGGATGAAAGGTTCTGATGGCAGAGAAACACACACACAGTGAGGTTAAAAGGATTGGAAATATCAGGATTAAGAATAAAGATGGAAGAGAGGTTATCTTGACAGACGTAAGGTTCATGCCAACTATGAGCCGAATCTTAATCTCATATGGTTAACTTGAAAAGGCAGGTTATACCTACAAAGGTGGAAGGTTTTAAAACTGAATTCTTCAAGAAAGGGAAGAGGGTAATCTCAGGGAAGTACAAGGATGACTTATACTATTTTCAATGAGTTATATCATGGTTGGGGTTAATGTGTCGAAGGCTGAAACGAATTTGACAAAGTTGTGGCATTCTAGACTAGGTCGTATGAGTGTTACTAACATGAGTGTGCTTGTGAAAGAAGGATATGTTAGTTTGAAGGAAATGGATAAGCTTGACTTTTGTGAGAGTTGTGGGTTAGGGAAATCGCATAAACAAAGTTTCTATAAGTCTAAAACACACTACAACTAAGATATTGGGTTACATTACTCAGACCTATGGGGTTCACCTTCTACTCCAGAATGCTTGGGAGGCTGAAAGTACTTTCTAAGTTTCATCGATGATTTTTCTAAGAAGGTTTGGGCATACTTCTTGAAAACAAAGGATGAAGCTGTTCAAACCAGAATGGGAAAAGGATTAAGTGTCTTAGAACTGATAATGGGTTAGAATTCTGCAATTACAAGTTTGACAAGCTTTTTAAGGATTCAGGGATAAGAAGGCACCAAACTTGCACGTACACTCCCCAGCAAAATGGAGTCTCCGAAAGAATGAAAAGAAAAATTATGGACAAAGTGAGAAGTATGTTAGCTGAGACAGGACTGAGTCCAGAGTTTTGGGTAAAAGCTACCTCCGCAGCGGTTTACTTGATTAATATGACTCCAAACTCTAGCGTTAGGTTTAAATTACCAGAATAGTTATCGACATGAAGAAAACCAGACTTGTCACATCTGAATAGGTTTGGGTGTGCAGCTTATGTTCATACGATTCAGGAGAAGACAAGTCCACGAGAATTAAAAGGTACTTTTGTTGGTTACCCTTTTGGTGTAAAAGGATAAAGAGTCTGGATGCAGGATGAAGGTAAATGCACTACTATTAGGAACGTCGTGTTTAATGAGGAGTTATTTTTCAAAGATACAATTTTCAAGGATGATTCAAACCACAAGGACAAAGATCTGGTCATGTCAGAGAGTAGGAGGAAAGGGAAATGAGTTAGTGACAGTGATGATTTGATTTACGGTCCTTCAGCAAGAAATTTTGAATCAGGAGAGACTTCAGGTCAAGGTGGGGAACACTTGTCAGACAGTGACTCAAATAGTTCTGAAAGTGATCAACCTCAGGATACCAAAAATTCAAGGGATGAATACGACTCATAACAAGAAGGAGGTGGTATAATTGTTAGTTCAGGAAATGTGTCATTAGATGGTAATGTGTTGGTTCAAGACATGAGCAGAAGAGAGAATGTTAAACCACCTTCAAGGTTTGATGATGCATATTCTTTGAGTGCAGCAGAGGAACTAGAGATTGATGAACCTAAGACGTGTGTCGAAGCAATGAAAAGTAAATAAATGAAGTTCTGGGATAATGCAGCTAAGGAGGAAATACCTTCTTTGGACAAGAAAAAACCTGGAATTTTATCGAAATACCTAACGATCAGAAGGTTGCAGACTGTAGATGGATATTCAAGCTAAAGCATGGTATTCCAGGAGTGGAGGACAGAAGGTTCAAGGGAAGGCTGGTGGATAAGGGCTATTCTCATAAGGAGGGAATATAATTTAGTGAGATCTTCTCGGCGGTTGTAAAGCATGTCTCTATTCGTCTAATTCTCTCTCTGATTGTAAACTTTGACTTTGAACTGGGGCAGATGGATGTTAAACGGCATTCTTGCACAGAGATTTGGAAGAAAATATTCTCATGGAACAACCAGAAGGGTTTGTTAAGAAAGCTGATGAGAATAAGGTCTGTCTTCTAAGGAAATCCTTTATGGGTTGAAGCAATCTCCTAGGCAATGGAAGCTAAGGTTTGATGGGTTTATGAAGGAGCAAAATTTCATTAGAAGTGAATTTGATTTGTGTGTTTACATGAAGATGTTAATTCTAACAAGGCCAGTTACCTATTGTTTATATTTGATGATATTCTGATAGCTTCAGGAAGCAAGTCTTCTGTTAAGAATCTTAAGGGTAGCTTGAGTGGGAAATTTGAAAATGAAGGATTTGGGAAGGCTTCCAGAATTGTTGGAATGGATATTACAAGGGAAACAAAGAAAAGTGTTCTGGTGTTATCACAGGAGAAATATCTAGAGAAGGTCCTAATGATTATTGGAATGTTTGAAGCTAAATCTGTTGTTACTCCTACGACTTCTCAATTCAAGCTAAAAAGTCTACATCTTAAGGAAAGAGTAGAAAAGTACAAGCATATGAAAGATGTTCCATATGCAAGTGCAGTTGGCAGCTTGATGTGAGCCATGGTTGGTTCAAGATCAGACTTGGTTTTTGCAGTCGGGTTGATTAGCAGGTTAATGTCACATTCGAGCATGGAAAACTGGAAAGCTGTGAAGTGGGTTCTGAAATATGTAGCAGGAGCTTATACAAAGTGTCTGAGGTTTAAGAAAACTTCAAAGGTTTTAGGTTACAGGGCTACTCTGATTCAAATTACTCTACAGATCTAGATAAAAGGAGATCAGTTTCATGGGTTGGATTTCAGGTTGGAGGAAATATTATGTTGTGGAATTCAGGACTACAGTCAGTGGTAGCTTTATCTACCACCGAGGCAGAGTTGATGGTTTTGACACTTGCAGTTAGAGTAGCTATTTGGCTAAGAGGTTTTATCACAGAGCTAGACTGTAAACAAGACAGTGTAAGAATACACTGTGATTCTCAAAGTGCTATTGCCCTAAGTAAAAATGCAGTTCACCAGGAGAGGACTATGCACATGGATACACAAGTCAATTTCATTAGGGATATTGTAGCTAAAGGAATTATCAACCTAGCAAAGATTCATAAGTTTAAGAAGCCAGAAGACTTTCTAACTAAATGTGTACATGGCACTAAGTTTCCGGTCTGTTGTGATATCCTGAATATGTGCTAAAGGGACGAATGGGTCCGGGTAACTCTACAGAGGTCTCATCATTCCGAAACAAAGTGAAAGAGTTAGTCAGTTTCTGTAAAATAGGAAGGCGGTGAAGTGTTCTAATTTTTAAGACAAAATAGAGAGAGTTACCCGGTGAGTGGAAGATATCAAAAGGATCTCGAGATTGTGGTTTCAGGTGAAGTCATCGGCTAACGGTTCGGTCAGGGGATCAGGTGGAGCATCTGAGAAGTCCAATGAGAGTCGTCATGGTTCTCGGAAGTTAGACAGTCAAGTTTCTTCCTGGATGGACAGATCTACAATCTCAGAGACAGAAATAAGGTCTGAGTTAAAAGTTTTCATAGAAGGGTTATATCGAAGAATGACTTCCATACATGCACTAGAAGAATTTAGTTATGAGGGAAAGGTTAAATGATAAGTACATGCAGAGGCGTGTTCGAACAGGTGGAGTATGTGTTAATAAAATCAGAGAGAAGGAACATGTAAAACAAGAAGAAAGGGGGTTAGTTTCATTCTCAGAAGACAAGGCAAGCAAGTTCAAGTTTCAGGAAAATAAAGAATCAAAGAGATTCAAGGTGAAATGAGCTTGATAGTTACCTGATGAAGCGTCTGAAGGTTCGAATGACACTGAGAAGGTCAAGTCTATGTGAAATCGGAAAGGGTCGGAGGAGAAGATGAGTTTGGCAGCGTTTCACCTCTAGAGAGAAGAGAGAGCAAAGCGGAGGCAAGAGAGAGAAGGGTTAAGACAAAATGAGGGTTTGTCAGAGACTGATCTAAAGTCAAAGAGGTGGAGATTTTTTGATTGGGCTTTAACTTCAGATGACATCAGGTTGGGCCGAGAGCTGGGCCAAGTCTTCTTCAGTCGACGAAACAGCCTATGGTCCAGAACAATTCAAAGCTTAATCACTTACGCCACTCACTAACTTAGCATAGGTTGTTAGGATGTTATAATGGTTCACCACGTTATCATCTTCTCCACCCGTGAAATAGAGGAAGAGAGAGAAGTAAGGTGCAGAGAGAGAGAGAGAGAGAGAGAGAGAGAGAGAGAGTTCTACCTTCTGACAATTAGCTTAGAGATAAAGAGGAAGCTTCTCCGGTGTCGTCTATATCAAAAATGTGATTAGGTGAGGTGTATGTTGGAGGTAACTCCATCGTGTCTTCTCCGATGTGTTTAGATATCGTCGGTGTGATTATTACGGGAACTCTATTTGACTCTAGTGCATGTTTTAGGGTTTGGATCCCTCCTCAGAGAGTAGGAAACAAAGTCCGCGTGAACATTCTCTTGTGTACTTTTGATTTTGCTTTCTCTATCAAATACACACACAAACAAACTGATTATATCGATTAATACACATAAAGCTATAAAGAATCAAGCGAAATAAGTCCACTTTAGATATTGAGGTTCCAATTTTGATGCCAAACTGTTTCAGAAACATCAAGTATCCTAACCATTCCGTCCTCGTCAACTGATTCATGTGCCCATCTTGCTTGAAACGTCCTCGGGATGTTTCCGAGCTGTATGCATTTCCGGAGCGTCTACAGAACTTAATGGCTACTATTACACGAGATGTGGAAAGAGAGGTTCAATAACGTAGATAGATAACAAGATCTCATATTCGGAGAGGTTCATTAGTTTGTTCAAAAAAAAATTTAAAAGGCAACACTAATAAATGTGGAGAAGCTTAGCACAAAGTGACATAGATTCAAACTACAAAACTGGAAAGCGAAACATAGAAAACTTTTCAATGCTTAAGTTATGTTTTGTTTTTACTTCAGAAGATAGAAAGGCTCTTTTTGTCAGTAGAAATAGGAAAAAAAATCCAGAAAGGAAAAATAGTAATTCATAGGCACATAATTTTCCTATATTTATATCTTGGCCAAAAGGAGTGTGTAAGCTATTGTATGATGTTTGACTCTTGATGTGCTCAAATTACCCCAAGAGAAAGGGTGTTTCCGAGCAGCGAAGCTTACACCCATTCGCATTAGTTCATCCAAAGTTCCTTACCCTTATGCACGAATTTTTGTCAAATAAGAGATCGATTGCAGTATTTAAGGATCGTATTTACAGAGATTCGATATCTCACACAATAGACTTGAGTTGATCAAGTTACGTTAAATTATAGAGAGCGACAAATAAAGTAGTAAATAATAAAGCAGTAAATAGAAGTGTTGTTTGATGGAAGGAGGGTACTAGACTTAAGATTTCATTGAGGTTTTCAGAACTAAAATCTATAGATGCTAAGGGTTTGATCCTAGAACTCGAATAGTAAAGCAAGATATCCAGCTATCGCTGTGAATATAATCAGATGACTAAGTGTTTGGTCCATCCTTCGCGTTGTGAGCAAAGAACGAATGTCGGTCGATACTATGGTAAGAGTGTCGATCAATACTACCTTAGACAAGAATTATTGATCTAATCTATATGTTCATTAAATTAATCTAGACCAGATTTCACATAAATCTAACAACCTAGCTCAGCAAAATTATTATCAGATATAGATCCTAATGTCGTATTTATTTATATCATAGATTCATGGTTCTAGTTAGCTACTCTAGAACACAAGCAGTTAGATCAATCATGTGAAGGAATCTATTAAATCACCCTAGCAATTCTATATACCAGAAGAACATCAAAACCCTAGAAAATTTAAACCTAGCAGGGGATCTACTCATACATGATTGTTGTCACATAAATCGTAAATGAATGGACACTGAATATAATAAATCAAAACCAAAACTAAAACCGAAACCAAAGGAGTAACAGAAGGACTCTGAAGGATTTCCTCCTTTCTTTCCTGACCCTAAAACTAAGAATAAAAGAAAGCTTAGAAAAGCATAGCCTAAATAATGGCTTAGAAAACACATAAATAGTGTTTTAAGTCGGCCAAAGGCATTTTGGTAACTTGTTGTGACTTCTGGGCCTTAGTCGGTCTTGAAATAGACTCGGCCCATGTTCTGGAATCAGTTTCGATCAACACCAGCGAACGACACTCCTTCTAAATCTCGACAACTTCCTCTCGCGATGCAGACGTACAACTCTTCAGTAAAACGAGCATAACTTTAGATTTAATCGTCAACTGGACATCAAACTAGAGGTATTGGAAATCTAAATCAAATCTATATCTTGTTTCAACATATGATATCAATAGAACCGTCGTAAGGTCTCCATCCATAGCTAAACTTCTGACGCATCTGCGCAACTCTACATCTCAAAAAGCTTCAAAATCACTAAAGTTCTCCAAAACGTATCTGAACCCGAAAAAACTCTAAACAAGACTCTAAACACATCTAAATACTCTGAAAATGTCTTATACCATGGTCTAAAAGTGGTAAAATCCATGGTATATAAACTCCCCCATAATTATATTTTTGCTTGAACTCAAGCAAAGAATATCACAATTTGTAAAAGAGGTTTTAAATTGCAGGGACTCACACAATTTAACAAGGTTTCACGAGTATAACTGCTTCATTCAATGAGCGTCAAGCTACGCAGTTAAGTGTCGGTCGATGCTCGGTAGTTGGTTTCAATCGATGTTGGTCTTCAACCCATGAACCTCGGATCTTTTTTTACCTGAAATAAAACATGTCAAAAAATTAGTAAAAACAAAAATTAAATCTAATTTAAAACTTACCTAACAATGGGCTGTCTCCCACTCAGCGCTTATATTCAGTCATTAGCTTGACTTCTGGAGATCAGATTCAGTCCGGATAAGAATGAGAACTTGCTCCAAAATAAGTCTCAATGTCTACTCTCCTCAGCTTCATCACACTTATTGTGAAAGCCTTCAATGACTCTTCTCCTTTGTCTATCATCTCAACAATAAAGAGTGCTTGAAGCTTTGCAAATGGCTGGAAAAAGCACCTGCTGTGCACAATGTATTTCCTGACACTATCTAAGAAGTGAGGAATCAGTGAAAACTGAGGACCGCCCTTGGTGTGTTTTTTCTTCTTCCAATTCTTCCTCTTCTTTCCCCAAACTTGTTTGATCTCGTGGTGGTGCCTCCATAAAAAATATTTTGACACACTTCGAACTCCTTCTGCTCTGATACGCGATGGGTGTCGATAAAAAATGAAGTGCTAGTGTCGATCGATAGTGCTACCGATGGACCTCAGTTGATGTAGTTTTTATGTCTCAACCCTCTTTGAGAAGCTACTACGTGCAGAGGATCATCAAATGCCCCAATGTAAGAACCCATATGCATACTCTATCTGGTGGGATAGGAAATTCAACTTCAAATACATTGCAGGAACAACAAGCTTCATAGGGTCATGCATCCTCTTCACTCTTTTGTGAAACCCAGCAGCCTCTTCTCCGCAGATAGGTAGTCTCGGATATTCGATGACAGCAAGGTGTGAGGCCTCAGACTTGCACGTTCTCTCCTCAGTCGGTTCCAACTGAACTGTGAAACTGCGCAACACATCCAACGATGGGTGTCGATCGATATCAGGTGGGTGGTTTCGATCGATGCTAGCCTTTGGTGAAGTTTCTAAATCTTTTCCCGGAGTGTGTTGATCGTCATCAAGCTTCAGCTCGGAGTCCTCATCCAGATTTCAGGATGTTCTTCATCCTCTAGCTCCAAGAAATCCTCTATAGTCGATGATCAAACTTCAGTGTCAAGTCTGCAATGTCATGAGGAAAACTTGATTTCAGGAATTTGAAGAGGTGTTGATCGAAAACAGGGGTTGGTATTGATCGATAATGAGGCCGGTCACCAGTTCCAGCTTTGTTTTCTCCGCTCCGCTCTCCAGATCTATGTTGTTTATCACTCTTTTCCATAATGTAGTCGAGCAGCTGTCTTGAATATGTTCTTCGCTCTTATCTGCCAACCTTCAAGGATCATCTCCCACTTATTATTAATATCCCTTTCTCAAGCTGCTGCAGCATCATCAAAAAATTCGTAGACGAAGGCTCTTTGAATGTCCTCCCAGCCGGTTGGAGATCTTGGTTGCAGTTGACTGAACCAGCTAAATTCATCCTCAGAGAGAGTAGGGGATAATCTTGCAGAGTATGTGGTATTCAGATATTCATGCTGCTCGCTCTGTGAGACTCGATACTCAAGTTCTTTGATGTGGTTCTTGGGATCTTTATGAGGAAGACCCTAAAAAAGGTCCTGACCTACCCAATCATACCATTCATGACTCCACTCAAAGTCATTCATCTAAGCAACAACAATCACATCGAGGATTACAGCACCCTGTGCATTAATCAATTGTCATGCATTGTTGCGAATGCGACCTTCTTCGTCTAGTCAGATCCCATTATCATCAAAACTCATTATAAGTACTTCTACCTTTTTTGTCTTGTCGCAAGTAGTATCGGCCAAAATCGAGGTGTTAGTGTTGATCGATACTTGTGTCTTTACGTCGTCGATCAGTGCTGCATGGAGGGTGTCGATATAGATTTCCCTTGTAGACTTACAGATCGTGCATGAATCAGTAGGCTTCTTCTTTGAAGAACCCAAAAATCCTCTTCTCATCGATTCCTGGTACCGAGATGTATGTACCTGAAACGTAAGAATTTTTTTTATAAGTAAACTAAAAAAAAACTAGAAAAAATCCTTCACCTAGTCTAATGGTGATCAGAGCCTCGGCAACGGCACCAAATTTGATGTGCTCAAATTACCCCAAGAGCAACTCTCTCAAATAAAAGATTGATTGCAGTACTTAAAGATCGTATCCACAGAGAATCAATATCTAAAACAATATACTTGAGTTTCAGAGCAAGGTATTTAAATAATAGAAAGGGACAAATAAGGTAGTAAATAATAAAACAACAAATAGAGGAGTTGTTTGATGGATTGAGGGTGCTAGACTTAGAGTTTCATTCTGGTTATCAGAACTACAATCTATAGAGACTAATGTTTTGATCATAGAACTCGAATACTAAATCAAGATATCTAGCCATCGCTGCGAGTCTAATCAAATGACTAAGTCTTTGGTCTAGTCGTCATGTTGAGAGCAAAGAACGACTATCGATCGATACAATGGTAAGAGTGTCGACCGATACTACCTTAGACAAGCATTATCGTTCTAATTGATATGTTCACTAAGCTAATCTAGACCAACTTTCACATGCATCTGATAACCTAGCTCAACGGAATTATTATCATGTATAGATTCTACTGTCGTATTTATCTATATCCTAGATTCACGGTTCTAGTTAGTTACTATAGAACACAAGCAATTAGATCAATACTGTGAAGGGATCTAATAAATCACCCTAGAAATTTATATCTTAGAAGAACATCAAAACCATAGAAAACTTAAACCTAGCAGGGGATCTACTCAGACGTGATAGTTGTCACAGAAATCATAGATGAATAGATATTGAATATAATAAATCAAAACCAAAACCAAAGGATTCCAGAAAGACTCTGAAGGAGTTCCTCCTTTCTCTCTTAACCTTAAAACTAAGTATAAAAGAAAGCTTAGAAAGCATAGCCTAAACAATGGGTTAGAAAACACATAGATAGGCTTTTAAGTCGGCCAAGGGCATTCTGGTAACTTGTGGTGACTTTTGGGCCTTAGTCGGTCAATAAATAGGTTCGGTCCGTGTTCTGGCATCAGTTTCGATCGGCACCAAGATGTCTATGTCGATCGACACTCCTTCTAAATCTCAACAACTTCCTTTTGCGAGATAGGCGTACCACTCTTCAAAACGGACATAACTTTAGTTCTAACCGTCAGCTGGACCTCAAACCAGAGGCATTGGAAACCTAACTCAAATCTCTATCTTGTTTCAAAAGATGAGCTCAATCACACCATGGAAATTTCTCCAGCCATAACTAAACTTCTATCGTATTTGCGCAGCTCTGCATCTCAAAAAGTTTCAAAATCACCAAAATTCTCCAAGTACCTGAACTTTAAAACACTCTCAAACATATTCCAAACACATATAATAAAATCTAAAAATATCTTATGCCATGACCTTAAAGTGGTAAAATCCATGGTATATCAACTTTGTTCAAGGTGTTAGAGTTGTATACCATATCGTGAACATTTTACGGAATATTGAGTGCGGTTTCACCTCTTTGCAGGGAATCGAAACAATACAAATAGTCCATTCCAAGAAAAATGAAATTTGAATGGTGGAGTGCCTACTTGACACTCATTTATCACTAGACCAAGAGCTAGTTGGTTGTTACGGAATAATAATGGCGCCTTCGAAGAAAATCTTCAATGTTTGGGCAATTTCTTATTGTTACTTTTCTCAGTGCTACCATACTTTTTCTTAGTGGTACTTTTTCCAAGTGGAGACTACTTCCTGGAGGATTCATATTGAAATTAATAATCACTTTTTGGAAATGTTTATCTTGCCGGGCATATAGTCTTCGATCTTCCATTTTTTTTCACAGAAACAGCAAATAGAATTTATGATGCATTCTGGTTGTCAAATGCGGAGGATAATATGGAGCTTGTGTTTACTCTTCTCTCTTAGTAACTCAATACTTGTTTCTTCTTCTCATGCTAAGCACTTGTGCCGTCCAGACCAGAGAGATGCTCTTTGGGAGTTCAAGAGCGAGTTTTATATCGACAGGTTGCACTCTGATGGTACGCCAGTTGATAAGAAGACAGAGAGATGGAGTAACAACACTGATTGCTGTTCTTGGGATGGTATCGCTTGTGATCCTAAGACGGGTAAAGTCGTTGAGTTAGACCTCATGGAGAGCTTTCTCAACGGCCCTTTGAGATCTAATAGTAGCCTGTTCAGACTACAACATCTTCATATTCTGAATCTTGGCTCCAATAACCTTTCAGGTATTCTCCCAGATTCCATCAGCAACCTCAAATATTTGAGGGTTTTAAGTCTTAGTGGTTGCAGTTTCTTTGGAAAGATTCCTTCTCCACTCGGAAATCTATCTCATCTCACTAATCTTGATCTTTCTCATAATGGTTTCATCGGAAAACTACCTGATTCAATGGGCAACCTACAGAAACTAACAGATTTGGGACTTGACAATAACAAGATGAGTGGGAACTTTCCCCATGTGCTACTCAATATGAGCGAGCTCACTCAGATCGACATTGGTTCTAACCAGTTCGAAGGTCAGCTCCCATCTAACATGAGTAGTCTCTCCAAACTGGTCTATTTTGATATAAATGAAAATTCATTTTATGGATCAATTCCGTCATCTCTCTTCATGATCCCTTCACTGATTCAACTTTACATGGGAAGAAACAGCTTCAGTGGTCCTCTTGAGGTTGGGAATATCTCTACACTTGGTTTTTTATCACTTGGAGAAAACAATTTCAATGGACCAATCCCAGGAGTTATATCAAAGCTAGTTGGGCTGTGGTATCTTGACCTCGCTTTATGGAACACAGAGAAGGGTAAGGTTGATTTCAGCATCTTCTTGGACCTCAAGTCACTTACCTTCCTTGACCTCTCTTATATAAATACAAGAAGCATAGTTGACTTGAGTCTTTTCTCACATTTCATGTCACTTGGTTATCTGGATCTTTCTGGGATCAATTTGAAGGTCAGTCCAACTCTCCACCTTCTCTCACCCATAGAAATCTTGACTTTATCATCTTGCAATATTGCTGAGTTTCCCAAATTTCTAGAAACACAAACGAGTTTGTCATATTTAGACATCTCTGCCAATGAAATTAAAGGTCAAATACCAAAGTGGTTATTTAGACTCCCACTGCTGCGGTATGTAAACATTTCTCAGAATTACTTCACTGGTTTTGAAGGATCAGCGGATGTTATTCAACGAAGTGAAATACTACTTCTTGATATAAGTTCAAACACATTCCAAGATCCATTTCCTTTGTTACCAAACTCTACAAAGTTCTTTTTAGGCTCCAATAATCAGTTTTCAGGAGAGATTCCTAAGACAATATGCAACTTGACTTCTCTTGATACACTTGTTTTATCTCATAACAACTTCAATGGTTCTATTCCCTCCTGTTTTGAGAATCTTTCAGTCCTACATCTTCGAAACAATAGTCTCTCTGGTGCTTTTCCCCAGGAATCTATCAGTGGTCACTTAAAATCACTTGATATTGGTGGTAACCGCTTATCAGGAGTACTTCCCAAGTCTCTCATCAACTGCACACGCCTCGAGTTTCTGAATGTGGAAAACAACATGATCAGTGACACGTTTCCATTATGGTTGACATTTCTTACCAATCTACAAGTTCTTGTCCTTCGTTCTAACAACTTCCATGGGCCCATATCTTCTCCTGGACATTCTTTGAGTTTTCCCAAATTAAGGATCTTTGACATTTCGAAAAATGGCTTCACTGGAGTCTTGCCATCATCATACTTTGCTGGCTGGACTGCAATGTCATTGGTCATAGACAGTGTAGACATTATGCCGAGTAGGTTTGAGGGGCGTGACTCTGGAAACTTATATAACTCAGTGTCGATGACGGCAAAAGGATTAGTGATGGAGCTGGTTGGTAGTGGTTTCACAATCTACAAAACCATTGATGTCTCTGGAAACAAACTCGGAGGAAATATTCCCGAATCCATCAGTTTACTCAAGGAACTCATTGTGCTCAACATGTCAAACAACTGTTTTACTGGCCACATTTCACCATCTTTGGAGAACCTGACCAATCTACAATCATTGGATCTATCTCAAAACCGATTGTCCGGAGAAATCCCACCAGAGCTTGGAAAGCTCACATTTCTAGCGAGAATGAACTTCTCTTACAACATGCTTGAAGGTCCAATACCACAAGGCACTCAAATTCAAAGCCAGAGTAGTTCTTCTTTCGTAGAGAATCCGAGGCTTTGTGGTGCCCCTCTCCAAGAAACATGCCGCGACAACCCAACGACTCAAGAGCAAGAAGATGAAGAAAAAGATCAAATATTTAGCTGGATTGCAGCTGCAATAGGCTATGTACCTGGTGTTTTATGTGGATTCACCATCGGCCATATTCTGACTTCATATAAACGTGACTGGTTCATCAAAATCTTTCACTATTTTGCTTAATATAAGCATCAGTTGCATGATGGTATCTACTTATATTATAATCATGTCCATGTCGCTTTTTAAAAGAATAATGTAATGTCGAAAGAATTTGTTATGAAATGTTTGATGGTGAAAGGGTTACAATACATTGTTTGTTTTCAAATAACGTAAATCATTTTTCTCTCGTTAAGATAAAACTTTCATTAGGAGTTAGTAGCGTAAGTAGTGGTTACAGAGAATAGGTGCATTATCTAGGTAAAGACGGTCTCAGTGTACGTTTCCACTTTTGCTTCTCCTAACGAATCTTGTTTTTTTTTAAAAAAAAAATTAAACCTTCAGTTTATACATGAATAAAGAATCATGTAAGCATGACGACGATGATGACGTTGAAGGATGAAATTGACGATTGAAGATGTATATAAGAAGGTGAGCGGTTTGAGTTTCGTGGCCACGGCAATGGCGTATCAGATCTTGTTGACGACCACAAACGATGAAACGAAGAAGACGACGACAAGCAATGAAGAAACGATTGATTATAACGTGAATCAGAAGATGTAAAGTAACAAAGAGCTTTGGGAAAAGTATGTTAATATTTATCGAGGAGATGACCTCCTTATATACATACGTACAACAACTCGAGATTGACCCAAATAATGTGTACACTTATCTAAATATACATTTCATTATCTCCAATACATTAGGAACACTTAACCACTTCTAGGTCTTAGCTCAACATTCCCCTTCAAGTTGGTGAGTGCTAATCACACACTCCCAACTTGGTTGACAAGTAATCAAAGCTATACCGACCGAGAACCTTAGTAAGTATATCTGCCAATTGCTCTGTTGTGCGTACATACTTCATTGCGATCAACGGTTCTTTCACTGCATCTCTGACACTATGATAGTCTTCTTCGATATGTTTGGTTCATTCGTGGAAGACTGGATTCGCAGCTATGTACATTTCTGCCTTATTGTCACAAAACATGTCAATCAGGCTGTTTTTGAGTACTCCAAGATCCGCGAGCAACTGTTTCATCCATTTTAGTTCCTTTAGAGCATCAGGCACTGATCTATACTCCGCCTCAGTTGATGAGTGAAACACAATATCATGTTTCTTCGTCTTCCATGATACGGGTGAACCGCCTAAAGGAACCACAAATGGTGATAGCTATCGACGAGTACGCAGGCAACCGACCCAATAAGAGTCACAATATATTGTGTACGTAAGTAACTCTCTGACGTGAGCATTATCCCTTGCCCTGGTGTCCCTTTAATGTAACGAACTACTCAAACTGCTGCATCCCAGTGTCGCTATTGAGGTTGGTACATTACCTGAGAACGAATGTGCACCACATAACAAAGCTCAGGTCTAGTGATTGTTAAATAGACTACCGACTTGTGGGA